>APFE030872784.1:0-21676 GCA_000404065.3 Pinus taeda
ATTCAAAACCAGTATGTACTCCTATGGTTATAGGATGCAGTCTCAGTGCAAATGATGAATTAGCAGCAGTGCATCAGCTAACCTATAGATCCATGATTGGAAGTCTACTTTATTTGACAGGTACACAACCAGACATCATGCATGCAAAGGGAATAGTTGGAAGATTTCAGGCAAATCCTAAGGAAACTCATCTTCAAGCAGTAAAGAGAATTTTCAAGTATCTTCAAGGAACTCAAAACTATGGCTTATGGTATCCTAGAGATACAGATCTCACTCTTCATGCTTATATAGATGCAGATTGGGCTGGAAGCGTCGATGACAGAAAGAGCACAAGTGGTGGTGCATTCTTTATGGGTTCCATATTAGTATCTTGGTTCAGCAAGAAATAGAGTTCGATTGTTTTATCTATAGCTGAAGTGGAATATATAGTTGCTGCATCTTGCTGCACTCAACTCCTTTGGATGATGCAAACCTTGCAGGACTTTCAAATAATTTGTACACCACCTATCTCCATCTTATGTGATAATACAAGTGCAATCAGCATTTCAAAGAACCCAGTCATGCATTCAAAGACAAAGCACATACCGATCAAGTATCACTTTCTCAGGGAACAAGTGATTGAACAAAAGGTCAAGTTGGATTATGTTCCTTCTAAGGAACAAGTTGTTGATATTCTCACCAAACCTCTGCCCAGGGAGAGCTTTGAATACCTTAGGCAAAAGGTGGGAGTAGTTGATGCATCATATTGTTGTTAAAACTTGTCTATTTTAGAGAAAACTGGGTGTGCGCGAGTTGCTTGAGGGGGATCCGCGTACATACGCCGGTTTGTGCAGAGATAGTCACATATATGGAGGCTTGATGGATATCAGTAGGGACAGGCTCTGGTTGAAGATAATCTGATATGTGTCTGACAGAGACCATCTGGCACAGGTTCAGGGGGAGCAGATAAACTTCTAATGATGCATTGTTGGGATTATCTTAGAAGCTTTTGGTTCTAGTTCATAGCTGTTGTTGGTTTCAGGTGGAACGAAGGTAGAGAAAGAATAAAAGGAAATCAGGGTTGTTGATCTGAATGAGCTTGCTTATAGTCAGGGGGAGCATGAACAACACACTTCAGTGGAGCAGATATTTCAGTAGGTACTCAGGGGGAGTATGGGTAGCAGGATGTTTCTCTAGGAAAGAGATTATCTTGGTTTGCCCTTTGCCCTTGATGTCAAAGGGGGAGAGTGATTGGTTGTTGTTGCCATCAAGTCCAAAGGGGGATATTGTTGGCATTATGATACATATCTTGTACTTGATGGCAACCCACTCATCTCAGATGATAAATTATAGTGCAGCAAAGTTCACGCACTTTCATGAAGAAAAAAGTTTATTTCATGTAGAGAAAAGTTCACGCACTTTTATGCGGAGAAAAGTTTATTTCATGTGGAGAAAAGTTCACGCACTTTCATGAAGATAAAAGTTTATTTCATGTAGAGAAAAGTTCACGTACTTTTATGCGGAGAAACATTTATTTCATGTGGAGAAAAGTTCACGCACTTTTATGCGGAGAAAAGTTTATTTCATGTGGAGAAAAGTTAACGCACTTTTATGCGAAGAAAAGTTTATTTCATGTGAAAAAAAGTTCACGCACTTTTATGAGGAGAAAAATTTTATTTCATGTGGAGAAAATTTCACGCACTTTTATGTGGAGAAAAAGTTTATTTCATGTGGAGAAAAGTTCACGCACTTTCATGGTTGGTTCATGGTATTGGTCCAACAGTTTTTTGATCCTATGGTTTTGGTCCGTGGTATTGCATCCAAAAGTGTTGATCCCAAGTATTGGGTTCATGGTATTGTGTTATTATGGTTTTGGACCATGGTATTGTGAAAGGCCTAAGACTATAAAAGGGGAAGGAGATCATTTGGCAAAGCATCATCTGAATTGTTATTGAATATCTGATAAAGTGCTAGATCTGGAATACTGTGATTGGGTTATGGTGCAGATCTGGATCTGAATAAAGAAGGAACCTAAGCGCAAGGAGAAGGATAAGTTCTATTGATGGGTCTTAATATTTAAGCTTGAATGATAGTATTTTTTGTTATGGATTTATATTTGGTGTGTGGTTACAGTTACTGTGATTTGGATACAACTGTCAGAGAAGTGTCTACTTGATTTAGTGCTAATTGGTGAAAAGAAGATTGTTTGATGCAGAAATTCTTGATGATTGATTGATGTTCATGGATCCAGTCTAAAACTTTATGAAACGTGGTCCCTGGAAGAAAGAGAAGGTTGTAGCCTTCTGTAGGCTAGCACCTACGTACTAGTATCTTGGCTAGTGCAAGAGCTAAGGGGGTTTTAGCTCCCTTCCAGGAGAGTCTAGAAAACGAGAGAGGGTTGTAGCTCTCTGTAGGTTGCAGCCTGCATACTGGTAAAGGACTACACCAGTACAATTGTAAGAAGAAGTTTCTAATTGAAAGAAGATAGAGACATATTGTAGCAGGTGGTTTTCACCCACATTGGGTTTCCACTTTATATCATGTTGTTCATGTGTGTGGCTTATGTATGATGATCTGTTCTATTTTATTGCACCTGTTTATTGTTAATATGATTGATAATGTTCTAATACACTCATTAAGGATCAACTAACTGAATCATAAGAAGTTGTGGAAGTAGCATATATGAATCTGAATATGAAAATGAAAAAGTTTTATTGATGTGATAATACTAATTCACCCCCCCTCTCAGTATTATTTCCAACATCAAGTCTAGTCAAACTTAGTCTTTAGGGTAATTTTGAGGTCTAAAATAGGCCTCCTATGAAAAATGTATAACCAAACTTTATAAGATCCAATAAGATTCAAGATGATGATGTCAACCATGGGGGTTGGTTCACCATTTTTGGAGTAAAAAAGTAAAAAGATTAAAAAATAATAAAACTACTTTTTCAACTTGTATTTTCAACTTATCTCCCTAAGTTTTTACTCAAATTTCTAGTGGGTGTACTCGTTGGATGCAAAATTTAATTCCTCATCCAAGGAATACCCATGTTGCATACTTTTGATGGACCCTCCTACACGAAAAATGAGAAATACATGAAAACATGTGATTGCAATAACTTTTTTCATGTATTTCTCATTTTTCATGTAGTAGGGTCCATTGAAAGTATGAAACATGGTATTCCTTGGATGAGGAATCAAATTTTGCATCAAACTAGTGTTGCCACTCGAAATTTGAGTAAACCCATAGGGAGATAAGTTGAAAATATGAGTTGAAAAATAGTTTTTTCTTTTTCCCCTCTAAAATTTGATTATGTAATCTAATCTTATTTTATATTATTATTGAATTGAGGCTTCTGTGATCCATATCAAGTTTTTGAGAAAAAAAATTGGGCGTAAATCACATGATAATACGTTTGTCATGCTTATTTTGGAATCCAATTTGGCTTTAAAATGAGCTTAGAAATATAAAAAAAACATATAGAAATATATAAAACTATACAAAAACCTCAAAATTCCCCTAATGCAAATTATTTTTTATATCGAGTTATTGGCACATCTAATTTGACCATTCTATCAAATGATTAATTTTTGTATAGTTTTATATAGTTCTATATGGTTTTTGGCTATTTCTAGGCACATTTTAAAGCCAAATTGGATTCCAAAATAAGCATGACGATTAGGGTTTATTTGTGAACATTTCTAAAGGTATGGAAAGCATTGATGATGTATTTTTGATGTTCAGAATCAATGTTATGTGTTTTGGGTGTTTATGATCAAGTTGAAGTGTTGTGTATATGGTTAAAGCAAGTTTTGAGAAGTATTTAATGTGACCATATTGATGAATAAGTGGTAGCAAGGTATGGATACAATATGGTATATTGGTGATAGAATTATGATAGTAGTATCATGACTAGTTTTTAAGACCTATATTGAAGAGTAGGAAGATCCAATTTGAAATATTATTAAAAGTCCAATCCAAAAGAAATTGAAGAAGGAGGTGGTTTCCTCCATTGAGGTTGGTGCCTCAATCAAGTTGAAGCCTACAATAAGTCAAATATTTCTCATATTTAAGGTTAATACCTTAATCAAGTTGTAACCTATTGCAAGTGGTTTCTCACACTCTTTGATGTTGGTGCCTCAATTAGGTTGTATCCTATCGCAACTATTAACTTGCACATCTTAGGGATGGGTGCCTCTAGAAGGATGGTGCCTACAAATCTATGTAAGAATTGAAGAAGGAGAAGAAGAAGAAGAATTTGTGGTTTTCTCGTATAAAGGTTTTCACATAAAATGTTGTGTCCTCTTTTGTTGATGTGATGATGGCTTCTTGATGTATATATTCTTTTAATTTCTTTGATGCAAAATGTTATGATACACTTATACATGATTAATTATTTATGAAATCTGCCAAAATTATTAAATTAACGATATATTGATTCACTCCGCCCCTCCCCCACCCTTCTTAGTGTAATATTTGGTCCAACAAGTGGTATCAAAGCAAGTTCCTTTAGGAATAATTATCTAATGAAAGATTGATTTCAGGGTAAAATGGCCACCATTAGAACAACATCCAAGCCTCCTTTGTTTGATGGATCCAATTATGCTTTATGGAAGATAAGAATGAGAATGGAGACCTATTTCATTTCCTTGGGAGCTAATGTTTGGAAAATTGTAGAAAGCAAGTATGAAGTTTTGGATACTCCTCCTATAGATAAATATGGTAAGGTCCCCTATAATCCAATGTAGTAGCTAAGAATGAAATTTCAAGTGGTTTGTTAGATTTAGAATTTCTCAAAGTAATGCAATGCATGTCAGCTCAGGATGTAAAAATTTACCCATTGATGGTTGCCCAAGTTAAAACCCGATCCCCTCTCAAAAATCAAAATTTGTTGGCCCACCTTCATGTGTCTTGTTGAGCATACATTGACTATAAAAGCTCATTTCATCATGTTTTGTGTCAGTCAATTCCTCTTGAAGTCCAATCATTCAAGGTCCCATTAGGTCACTAAGTTTTATTTTCCAAGGTCCAATAAAACACCATTCACTGCTTAAGGCTAGAAAAGTATGAGAGTGAAGCAAATAATATACCTTTTTCAATTAAATAAGGGTTTATAAGCATGTAACCATGGTTGCTAAAGTTCCAAATTTGATTTTAAGCAAGAAATTCATTCTAGTTTGTAATTTTATTTCAAAAAGAGAGTTGTGATAATTTTTATTTATTTATGTAATTTTATGTTTATCTTATGTAGTAAGTCACTATTCTTATTTGTTTACTCAAACTGCATTGCCAATATCATAAAAAAAAGTCAATAGTGAACATTTCCAAACCTTCAACATCATCCACCTACAAAGAAAAAAGTCAGAAAATAAATTAGCAAAGAGGTCAAAATGGGGTCAAATGAAACCTTAGAAAGTGAGTTTGAAAATCAAAATATCATACTCACTCACCTATAAAGGATTTCTCGGCTTCAAACTCACCTTCATATTCCTCCTAGCACTCACTGAGAAAACCCCAAGAGAGCCTTTTCACAGTTCTGGGCGAAATCAACAAAAACAGGGCAGGCGTTGCGTGTGTCCTTCTGGCACTACACGTTCTCTTCTGGCACTGCATGTTTACCTGGCGCTGCACATTTCCTTAAGGCATTGAGCGTGTCATTAAAGTGTTGCATGTTCCCTTAAGGCATTGCGCACTCTGCATTGGCACTGCATGTTTTTCCAACATTGCTCCAGTCACCTCCTCGGCTCCTCCAAAATGCTTTCAACCTCAATACAAGTAAGTAGAAGCTAAGGGATGTGCTTTTCTCCCTCCTCAAGTCAATTCCTAAGTATTTGAAAGATTTTATTGAAGATTTAGCTTAATTGTTACATCTAAACCCTATATTTCCCCCAAAAAACTACCTTCCACTCTCATTCCCTTTTGCACACTTCCCTCCACCCTCCTTCCCTTTCCCTAAATCTTTATATCCTAGATACCCTCTAACCCTTTGTCCCAAAACCCTAAGTCCTAGGCGATACAACTACCTAGGCTCCCAAACCCGTATATTGTAAACAAATTTCCCCCATCCCCAAATTATCATACTACTACCCTATATCCCTCTCCACTACAAATATCCCTTCACCCATAATATTCATATTTACCCTTACCCATTTAATATTCCCCAAAAAACTACATTCCCCCTACCTTACACCTCCCTAGGGTTTGATACTAAACACCATGACAAAGAAGGAATAAAGACCACATAGTGAGCAAGAGGAAATAGATACAGAAGAAGATAGGGAATAGAGGAGGCCAAACAAAGGAAGCCAGATACACAGGTTTGAGACCATAGATCTCATGGAACTCTTAGCATCCCCTATGACTGTGAGATCCTTCAAATGGCTAGGCTATTATGATTTATGTGAGCAAGTGTAGGCAGTCCAACATCATCCTGAGTTGACTAGGCTCTTCATTTCTAAACTCCAAGACAACCAAGTGAATTTAGCAGGTATATATTTAACTTTGTCTATTGCCAATATATCATCTACCACCAGAATTCCTGATGTTGGGAAAAATGGTTTAAACAAGGTAATTTGGAGAGGCATTATTATGAGCCTTACATGAAACCAAGGTATAAAAATGAAAGAAGGGGCTATTTTAATTTTTCACACCTCCTTGACAGAGATGCCCCAATGATGAATATTATTATGAAATGTTTTTCATGTGAACATAGATTTTCCAAGGTATATTCTTATCATATCCGGCTCTTAATGCATTTCACTAGGGTAAAATTTCTTAATATACCCAACTATCTTTTCCGGAGTGTTGAGAAAATGGCCTACATTACCTAAAAGAGGGAGTACAGAGATCAAATGAAGAGCCTATTTCATCCTTCCCTCATTAAAATCATGGTCCTTTACCATCTCAAGGAACTCAACATTGCATGGAGTACCTTCATAGCTAATCCCATATTCACTCATACATCTACTCAAAATGTTCAAAGCATCCCTTCATCATCTCATCCATCCACCTACATTCCTCCATCTCATCCCATACATCATTCATCCCCATCTAATGAGTCAACCACACCATCACCTCCATCATCACCATTTCATGAGCCTATTCAATCACCTAGTAGAGATGAAGGCAAACAGCAAGAGCACATTGAACATGGTGAGATCAGCAAGCCTAAAAGGGTTTGTTTCGGTACCTTGACACATACCTATCAGAGAGGGCATAGGCAAGTGTTTTCCCCATAGATTGTGGGAGGGGCCTTGCCTCCTTCATTAGCAAATCAGGTATAGAAGGTCAAGGAAAAAGTGACAGAGGCAAAGATCCAGCAACAACGGGAAGGCCTCCATGAGACAGACCAAGATTTTCACTTAGTTAACCTAAGTGAAAATGATGATAGTGAAAGCAAAACCATTGTTATCAAAGAGAAAGGTGCACTCATAGGAGAGGTCCAAGTCAATTTGCAAAGGGAAAAATATATCATTTCATACTATGAGTAGGAAAACAAGAAGTTTGAGACCAAACATGAGCTCATAGAGATTTATCTCATTAAGGAAAAGAGGGAGGCTAAAAAGGCTAAGGCCTTACTTGATGAAGCATATGGAGAATAGTGACTAGCTAGAGGAATAGGTTCCAAGAAAAATGCCAAGGCCTAGAGGCCTAAAGATAGCTTTGGATCTAGAAAAATGAAAGGAGGCTAAACTAGCTAATGAGCTCACCCTAAATGAGCAATTGGAAAAAATGGTAAATGAGAACCAGGAGCATTGGCCTGAGAGGGTGAACACACATCTTGAAAGCCTCTTATACAAGGCCAAAAGAGACACTGATATTCAGAGAAAGATGGCAAAGTATTATTTCCGAAGACACCAAATATAGCAAGGGCAATGCTCAAAGCTGCTAGGGTAAGAATTGAAGCCCTGACTCACCATGAGGAGAATAAAAAGCTTGATATACTTGTAGAGGCTTCACTCCATGCCTAGCCACCTCAAACATCATCTTCTTGAACAATTTTGAAGACCCTTGACTCAATTTTTGTCATCTTGCTTTTCCTGTCTTTTTAAGACAATTCTTATATCAGCAGTTTGGTCAAACACACAATGCCTTAGGTGCTGAGAAAATTTTGGAGGAATGGCCACCACCATTAGATTCAAAAGGACCAATACATCCAAGAAAACCATGTTTATAGCCCAAGAAAAGCAAAACTGGTGGGTGAAAAAGGAAAAAAACCACCTAAAATGCATGCTTTTGCCTCATTTCTAGACCAAGCGCTGCACGTTTGAGTAGTCTTGGGAGAATGGAGTTTTCGATGGGAAAATAAAGCCCATTTTGAAATAAAATGGAAGTTTTAGAAACTAGAGAGGATAAAATTTCGAATGAGCTATCCTAGGCTAGATTTGGACATCAGGAAGGTAGGTAAAAGACAACTTGAAGATGGTGCTGTGTGTTTGACAGTTGGCCGAGATTTTCACTGTTTCTCTCCAATTTGATTTTTACCTATGGAAAATTAGTGTTTTACTGATGTAATTGATAATGATGATGTAATTATTATGTTTTCATTGTTACCTAAGGTAAATACATTAGGTAAATGTCATCTATGACTTGTAATGAATCAATTTTCCTAAGTTAGGGATGAGTCACTTTGACCACCCTACACTATAGCTATCAGTTTAGTTTTTATTGAAACTACTCCTCCTCTCATGGATTTGACCCTTGAGGATAGGATGATTTTTTTTGAGGCCTATATTATGTAATTTCTATACCATTCTATAGTTTGGACCCCATTGGATATTGTATTAGTGTTTCAAACTTTGGCATGAAATATATTGGATGAGTTGTAGCTATTTTGGTGAGATTCCTGTGGCATGCTATTTTGATATTATTTCTTATTCAGTTTCATATATATGAATTTTTTTTACCTCTCATGATTCATTTCACTCTAAGTATGTTTGATTTTCAAGGTGTGATAAGCAGAATTCATCTTGTATGCTCTATTTTGGGAAAATCATCATACATTGTTTCATTTCTTCAATTTAAAAAGAATTCATGATCTCATGCTCTTTTTTTAGCATCTCACTAGTCTAAACCATAACATCACTATACTAAAAAGTATTAAAGTACTTGCCTACCTTACCCCATCATATGTATGCAATTCTGATTCTCTCATGCCCTGACCTAGTTCACTCTTTGACCTAATTCACTCATCCAGTGATTACCTCCAATCAAAAATCAAATCAAAACCCTGAGATATTATATCTAGCCTAAAACCCTAATCCATCCAGCCCTCTTGGCTATGGTCCTTTGGAGAGAGACCTCTCTGGCTTGGTTGGGCTAGCTACAAGGTCAAAAGATTGGTCTATGGTTACCTCAACTGGACTCTTCTTCAGCCCTAGAGATCTAAAGGAGTGATAACATACTGGCACTGTTATTGGGGAATGAAAGGATCACTTTCCCTGGGTGTACAACTAGTTTTCATTGGAATTTGGTCCCCAAGATGATGGGACTAAACTTCATAAAGGCTGATTCAATAATTTTAGTGTTAAGATTGTAGAGTTGGCCTCGAGGAGACAAACAAGACAAATTCTACATCTTGATCTAGTTGATTCAGTTGAAGACAATCAGAGCTTGTTCAAAAGTGAAGAAGGTTACAAATCACAAGCTTGATTACCCTTCATTTCATTGGTAAGCTCTCAATCATTACCAATTTTATATTTTGCTATTGAAGACTTTCCTTTGAAAATATCTATGTTCATCTCAAAGTCTTAGGTCTTTTACCTCATATAGTTTGTGACCCTATTAAAATACTAGCTCCGAAAATATATACCAGGTCAAACCTTGACCCAAATCCTCCTTCTCTGGTTGATACTCCTGAAAGATTGTTGAGAAATCCTAAAGTCCCTTTCCCTGAGACTGAAACCACAAAATTGGAAAGGATCACTTCCTTGCTAGATCAAATACATAGTATTGAGGATATACCTTTCGACATTAAATTTGAGTTATCCCTTTTCCGTTCAAAATCTGAGTCTTGTCTTACATAAGAATTTTTTGATCCCATAAAGTTTGACTCATACCTTCCTGCCTCAAAGTATTTGTTTAACCAACCTTATACTACTCAATATTCAAAAATTGAGCAAAAGGTTTGGTCTAATTTTGAGAAACTTCAAAGCTTAGCTGATCAATTACAAGTCACTTTTGAACAGGCTTATATTCAGTATCAACTTGAAATCATATCTTCTACCATACCCTCTACTACACCTCCGAGAACATCCACATCCTCCTGTATCTTCAACTCAAACAACACAACCCATTGCAGTTCCCATTCACCATTCTCCAGGAGTTATGGTGACGTTTACACCCTTAATATTACCTAGTCAGTTGGCAGCATTACCTCAGACCTATGGCCAGAAACTTCTTCTACTTGATGGCACCCTAGGAGTCACAGCATAGCAACATATTGATAAGATCATTGATTTCATTGACTTAGAGGAAGTCGATGAAGATGATGCTAAAATGAGACTAATGGCTCAAAGTTTTTATGGAGATGTCAAAAAATGATTCTGTGGTTTGGCAGCTCACTCCATTCATAATCCTCAAAGGTTAAATTAGTTTTTCTTAACCATATGGTGGGAAAAGATGAATCCATTGCAGACCTTGGCAGAATACAACACATTGAAAAGAAATCCTAATGAGACGATTCAAGAATTCATTATAAGGTTCAATCAGATCTACAATTCCATTCTGGATAACATGAAACCTCCACCTGATTTGGAACTTTAGCATTACCCGAATGCTTTTGATCTAGAGATGGCTTATCAGTTAAGGGAAAGAGATCCCACAACTCTGGAAGACATGCAGAACAATGTGGTAATTGTGGAAGCAAACTTGATGATTAAAATGTCTCAGTTGAAACATGAGAAATTGGAAAGAGAGTAACCATCAAAAAAGAACCTTCTTCTTCCATCAATCTTAAGCTAGATTCACTAATTAGAACTATGGAGAGAATGGCCAACTAGATGATAAATTCAGATAGACCACAGGAACCCCAAGGCAAAAATCCTAACTTCAGAAATCAACAACAACCTCAATACATAATAAAACAAAGAGAGAAAAAATCTTCTGAAGCATCAACATCTTAGTAGTTAATTCAGACACCCTTGCAGAAGAATTATGCTCGAGGAGAATTTGATGAAAAAATGAACCCGATTATTGAGAAAATCACTTCTTTAGGAAGATTACCATCCCATTTTCTTAACTGAAAATGAGAAGTATGTCGAGAAGGTGGAGGATCCTAAAGATGAGGACTACATACTGGCAAGTGACAATGCATTGGAGACCCAAACCAATTATTATCAAAGAGGATATTTGAATGCACTCAGTTCTCAGCATAGGCAATATTCTTTGAGGAATAGAGATGTCCCAATCAATCTTATTCAAAAAAGGACATCATAGCAGAAAGATACCCAACAAAAATAAAATCCTCAAGGTAGTCAAAGAAAAGGTAAAGAGCTGGTAGCAGCTGATCAAAGCAGAGAAAAACAGCCATCTACAAGCAGTCCAAACAAGGAACATGAAATTCAAAAGAAGGATTAGATACCAAGAGATCTACCCGAGAAGAGAGACAATGTCCAAAGAGAGGTAGATAAATCTAGTTCTTTCAATCTAGAAACTAAAATTTCAAAGTTGATAGTGTCAATCCATCTTACTAAACTAGTCAAAAATAGCCGTTACAAGTCTAATATAACTAAAATGCTCAAAGTTGATCCTATGACTGACATGGTTAATATTGAAGATGACCAGCCTGAATTGATTTTTGGTCCAGCCATAAATGGTCATTCAGGAGATAGTGATGTTCCTCCATTTTATCTCAGTTTAAGAATCCACCAATTCATTCTTCACAACTCCATGCTTGACTCTGAAAAACCTCATAGTTTAATGCCAAAATCCATCATGGAAAGGTTGGGTCTAGATATAACTCGTGAGTACCATGACTTATATTATTTTGATTCCGATAAGGTCCGTTTTCTTGGTCTAATCAAAGATTTGGCAGTATCCCTGGATCAAATCCCTACAAAGAATGTTTTAATGGATGTGGTGGTATCTAATATACCACCATAGTTTGGCATGTTATTGTCGAGATCCTGGGGAGAAAAACTAAGAGGAACACTGCTGTTAGACTTCTCCTATGCTAGCAGCCCAGTTTTCAGGCAATTGAGAAAGTTGTACCGAGAAACCAAAATGAAGTTCATGTTAACTAGCAAGGAGAAGCCCAATAATCATCCTATAAATGTTGTACATACATATTTAGTGTCATTTTATTTTATATAATGATAGTGGACTGAAAGATGTAGATAGTCAACTTGTAGAAATTAAAGATGTACCCAAGATTTTCAACACTATAAGGACAATTTCAGATCAAGAAAAATAAGAGCTGGCAAGTTCATCCACACATCCATCAGATAAGGCATAAAAATGTTCAGAACATGCATCAGGGAAGGTAATTGAACCTTTAGAATAGTCCAAAGAGAAAGTTCTGAAAATTGACCCAACACAGAAAAAATATGAATGACACTTGGAAGAGGAAAATGACCTTTGGACCATGGACTTTGATGGTGCTCTTGAGAAAGATGGAGCAGGTATTAGCATTTGGATTCAAAGTCCACATCATCAACAAGGAGAGCTTCCTCAGCATGTTATATTATGCTCATAGAAGTTAGCTTTTGATTGCACTAGCAATGAGGCGGAGTATGAAGCATTGATAACAAGTTTAAATATCTTGAAGAGGTTAGGTGCATGAAGAATTTATGTGTATGATGATTCAGAACTTGTGATCAAGCAAGTTAAAGGTGAATATCAAGCTCATCATCTGCGAATGAAACAATATAGAAATATGGTTTTAGATATTCTTAGGATGTTTCCTGAATATACACTTTTAGTTGTACCAAGGACTCAAAATATTATGGTAGATTCATTAGCTACAGGTGCGAGTAATTTCAAAATTCCCATTTTCTCAAACAAGAAATTCAAGATTCATGTGAAGGATCAGTCCTCTATTCCTGATAACTTGAGATATTGGCAAGTATTATGGGATAACAAACAGGTGGATAAATTTCTTCAGAGTGAAGGAGAGTTTGAATATTTTTCTATGGATGAAGCTTATGATGAAGATGATCAAGTCATCGAGGCAGCTCAAGTTGATATACTACGGTTTAAAGATAACAATATTTTGAAAGGTCTTGTAACTTTGGAAGACTTGTTTAATCAGGATGATGCACCACGGAAGCCTACATTGGTTTCTACATAGAAAGATGTCGAAGACATGAACATCAGAACAACAGACAAGCCAAAAATGATCAAGCTGTCCAAATCATTTTCTCCCAAGGTAAAATAAAAATACATTCATTTAATATCTAAATTTTTTGTTGTTTTCGCATGGGTTATGCATATTTTAAGGAGTATGATAAGAAAATAATTCAACATACCGTCTCAATTAAGCCCAATCAAATGACCTTCAGAAAAAATTCTAAGGATCAATCCAAGATTGCCGCCATCCATAGAGAAATAAGTTAACAAACTTTACAAGGTGGGCATCATTGTTCCTATTAGATTTTCTAATTTGATATCAAATCTAGTCCCGATAAGAAAGAAGACTAGGAGATTGGGCTCTACGTAGACTTCAGAAACTTGAAAAAAGTATCTCTGAAAGATAATTATCTTCTTCCAAAAATGGACCATATCCTTCAGAGAGTTGTGGGCGCTTCTCAGCTGTCACTTTTTGATGGCTACCCAGGTTACAATTAAGTTTTAGTGCATGAAGATGATTAGGACAAGACAATATTCACCACACCTTGGAGCACATTCAAATATGCAAAGGTGCCATTTGGTCTCAAAAATGTAGGGGCCACTTTTCAACGTGCCATGGACATAACCTTTTAAGATGAAAAATATGTTTTCTTGGTTGTATACTTAGATGATGTAACCGTATTTTCACATTCAGATTATGAACATTTGCATCATTTAAGAGTCATTTTTCAGAAGTGTAGAAATTTTGAAATCTCTTTTAATCCAAACAAAAGTTTGTTTTCTATGGCAAAAGGAAAACTTCTCGACCATATCATTTCGAAAGATGGCATCCAGATTGACCCTTCACGAGTAGAAGCCATTCAGCAAATTGATTTTCCTCGCAGCAAGAAGGAAATCCAAGCATTCAATGGTAAGATGAATTTCTTACGCATATTTATTCCTAATTTTTGGCTGAACATCTTAGAGAAATGACCAATATGTTGAAAAAGGATAATGAGGGGAAATGGTCCTAAGAAGCCCATAAGTCCTTTCATGCGGTGAAGCTTGCCTTAACCACTGCTCCTGTTTTGATTAGTCATGTTTACACTAATGATTTTATTATATTTTCATACCATGGCAGCAATACTAATGTAAAAAAGGGATAAAACCAAGCTGCCAATAACACTTTTCAGTCACAACATCAAGGATGAAACCCTTAAGTACAAAATCATTGAGAAACAGGCCTTGGCTTTGGTAAAGGCGATCAAAGATTTTAGAGTTTACATTTTACATTTGCATACTCTTGCTTATGTAACTAATGCAGCGGTAAAATAAGTCCTTGTGTAGAATGAATCGGAAGGTAGAAGAGGTATATGGATAGTAGCATTATTAGAATATGATCTTGAGATCAAACCTACAAAGTTGATCAAGGGTCAAGGCTTAGCTAAACTCATGGCCAATTCAAAACTTCATGCTTTAGACATCAACCTTGTAGCAGCATTATTAGACAATGAAGAAGTGGATCTCATT
The DNA here is from genome assembly GCA_000404065.3 of Pinus taeda. Classification (NCBI taxonomy): domain Eukaryota; kingdom Viridiplantae; phylum Streptophyta; class Pinopsida; order Pinales; family Pinaceae; genus Pinus; species Pinus taeda. The sequence continues at coordinate 14,777 of APFE030872784.1, forward strand.
CAGGTATATGACATATTTCTATCATCTCCGTGATATTATGCTATTATTTATGTGCTTCAACATCTAAATCCCCCTCCAAGAATGTCTAAGACTGAGAGCAGGTCATTGAAGTTGAAGGCTTCTAAATATTGCATCATGGACAATGCACTTTATTGGAAATATCCCAGAGGTGTGTTGTTGAACTATTTGACCGGAGATGAGTCCAAAGAAGTAATAAATGACTTCCACAAAGGATATTGTGGAGGCCATTTGTATTGGAAGGCCACCACGAATAAAGTACTAAGAATGGGTTACTATTGGCCTACACTTTTTAGAGATATCTACAAGGCAATGATGAGTTGTCATGAATGTCAAATTTTCCAAGGTAAAGTAAAGCTTTCAGTAGTGGGGCCTAGATTTCATAGGTGAGATCAATCCATCATCATTTGCACAACACAAGTGGATATTGACAGCTACAGACTACTTTACTAAATGGATTGAACCGATCCCATCCAGGAAAGCAATAGATTCAGTTATCATTTAGTTTTTAGAAACTAATAGCTTGTCATGTTTTGGTTGTCCTAAAAATATTATCACAGATAATGTCGCAACATTCAAGTCAAAAAAGATGACTGAGTTTTGTGATAAATGCAACATAAAGTTGGGACATTCTACAACATACTATCCGCAAGGAAATGGTTTGGTGGAGTCCTCCAATAAATCCTTAATCAACTTCATCAAGAAACTATTGGAGGCCAATAAAAAGAATTGGCACAAAAATATGATCAATGCATTGTGGGCAGATCGGGTGAGTAGTAAGAAATCTCTAGGGATTTCTCCTTTTTAGATTGTGTATGGAGTAGATACATTGTTTCCTTCACCATTAGCAGTACCGGTCATGAAATTGTTACAAGAAGCAAGAAGTGAAGAGAATGGCATTCAACGTCGGATCAATCAAATGGTTCACTTAGATCAACACAGGATGAGGTATTTCAGAACACCTTTAAGCTTCATGAGAGGATAAAGAGGATCTATGACCAGAAAACAAAGGAAGATGATTTTAAAATTGGAGATGTGGTACTTCGTTGGGATGCCAGAAATGAAGACAAGGGTAAGCATGGTAAATTTGAGAACGTATGGAAAGGCCCTTATCATATTTCAACTTTTGGAGGACAAAATGCCTTCTTGTTGGATGAGATGAATGGAGAAACATGCTTATGAGGACCAGTCAATAGTAGGCTCCTAAAACATTACCATTTCTGAATTGTCTTGGATTAATTGTACATACATTTTAAATTTTCTGCAAGTGTGAAGCAAATATCATTGGAGTTCATACCCCAAAGTGAAGGCCATGGAGATTCACTGATTTTCTATCATTTTTAGTATTCATTCCTTAGTCATGTAAATTAGTTTTGATTCATTTTTGAGTCAGTGTGAGTGTCACACAGAATGAGTCAAGGTTGCGGACAAGATCGACCTCCCTAGTATCTAAAGATATCTAGTGAAAAGCAAGCCAATCAGAAACTATCTTTCTCTAAATATGCAATTAAAAACAAAGGCAAACAAGTGTTTTAGGCCTACCTTGGGTCCAATGCAATTTTGTGGAAGCCTCGCTCCTTTGCTCCAAATGAGCTTCCTTGCAGTAAGTCTGCAAACACAAACAAGCAAACAAATTAAATAGCACCTGAAAAGCCAATATCATAAAGCATACCCATCATAATGATCAAGGAGATTATGAAACAAACCACATAAGACAATTTGTTGAGAAAAATGAATCTGATTGTATTAATTCAAAACAAAGAAGAACTTTACAACCTGTGCCTTGATGTTGTACAAGCTCCTCCCAGGGTCCGACAAGAAGTCTCCTCTACTTTGACAAGTTTCACTCACTTCCCAAAGAAGCCAAAAAGTATGTGATCTCTCCTCTCAAGATTAATTAGGAAGTCCCAATTCCATCAGCGTTTACCCTAAAAAATGTTCAGCTTCTAACCTCCCCAGCAACTAACCCAATGCCTTAATTTATAGTGCAATGGAGGGAAGTTACTAGGTCCTCCTTCAAAGGGATAAAGCCCTCCTTCAAACGGATAGCTCCTCTTATCAAGGGATTAGCTCCTTCTCTTTTGGGATGCATGAACCACCTTGGAGAAAACAATCCACGTCAAAATTCCTTCTAGAATCATCTAGAAATAACCCAAAGTGAGTTTTTAGAATAAACTTGCGCCTTTTTGAATTTCACAGGGGTACGCACCCACCCCTTTACAGACAGAGCGTGCAGATACGCAGGTAATCTGAAAAAAGAGTGCAGGCCCATAGGCAAAAGTGAGAGAAAGTGCAGAACCAGAGCTTTATTTATTTTTAATGTCTTTCTCTCATTTGCAAAGCTTGAAATGAAGAGCTGAGGTCTGATACTTGCTTAGGAGGATAGTATAAGTGATGATAGACCCATACTGACTGAAAATAGTCATGGTGACGATATTTTTGTGTAACAAATTTCCCCCTAAAGTGCGAAGTCTGTAGTAGATGAGGATTTCAAATATCATTTTAGGAAGAGTGAAGTACTTTATCATTTCGAGGATCATCTTGTGGAGAGTCCGGTTGGAACCTGTAAAAACATTCAATGCAAAATATATATATGAGATCATATCATCGCTGAGGTAGGCATTCCCATACTCAGATCAAAACTAACTAGAAAACTAACTACTGCTCCGATATTGGAATGATCTTGTAATACACCATGAGTATAAACATATGTAGACATAGTATGGATGCAGTCATCTGTTTATGAATAGTCCACAGTATAATGAATACAAAATTCCTCGTAGCCTGGATGGTGGAAACTAGATCCAGGGTCTTCATTTCTACTTCCCAAAATAGTACGATTCTATCCATGTGAATGAATGTGTCGAAGTCAAACATGGTAGAAACCACTTGATTACCAGTCGATGATGTAAACTGTTAACAAGTGTGAGAGAAACCACCAATAATGAAAATGGCTCTCAAAGTACTTAGTACAATCCATGAGATGTGATTAGATGTGTCGATGTCGAACATGTCATGGAATCCTTCAATCGAAGGTCAATGATGCAACCTGTCGTCGAAGACGAGAAACCTGCCATTGAGGCATGCAGATTCCAAGGTACTGGTGATTTCTAGATCATCTTTCTAGATAAAGAGCTAAAGTCAATAGAAAGTGATCCGTCGTAGGAAAGCCCACGACACGAAATCATAGATCAAGTTTGAAGAAATTTAGTTGCAAGGACTGACTCAGGATGGTCAAGATGGAATGACAGATATTTTTGCAGATGAATGGCTTATTCACACAGACCTCTTGAACACATAACGACACAACAGATGGTTTGGTGATGATTGACCCAAAGTTAATACCCAGAAACCGGTTGAAGACTTTCAATTTGTTTTGATAAACTGTTAGGTAAAGGATTTCCCAAACCAGGTGAATGAAAATGTCGTGTTCAAGAGTGGTTACAAAGTATGACAAGCAGGCTCATTTTTCTCTCTTTTCCCCCACCATTTCTGGCAAGTACCTCTTTATTTTTTACAAGCTTGAGGAGGATAACATATGCTTGATTATAAGCTCACCCTTCAGGTGAGTCCAACTTAGTTTAAATTCGAACTCTAAGAAGGAGTGGTCCGTTCCTGTTTGTAATTGAACAGGTCCTTTACTGTCGAAATTTAACGAGTCCAGTATACGAGAAACTTGGTGTTTTTCATTTTTAGAGAGTCTAAAAAAACTTAAGGAGACTCCGAGGTTGACTTTTTTGTAAATTTGTGTCTCCCAAGCCTGAAAAAGTATAAAATAATACTTGAGAGAACCGCTTGATCTTTTGCGACCAAGGAGTACTTTTCGTAATTAGTGCCTCTGATCCGAAAAAGTAAAAAAGCGATCAATGACATGTCGTTTTATGACCAATATCGAATTTGAAACGACAAAAACCCAGCAACCTTTTCATGTTTTTACGGTCAGAAAAGGGCTATAAGAGGACCGTCTTTTTAGTTCCATTTTAACGAGCTTAAAAAGAAAAACTCGACAATCTTTTCATGTTTTAGGAGTCAGAAAAGAGCTTAAAGATGACCCTAATGGTTTTTTGTTGAAAATGATTGATTTCACCTGAAAATCCGTTATCCTGAACAAAAGCTCAAACATTACTCATACCTGTTTAATAATAGGTTAAAATGTTGCAAAAAACACCTTTTTAAAGTGAAACATAAACAAATTTAGAATTTATTTACCCAAAAAACTTATAAAAAGGAATTTTTACCATTCATTTTTACCATTTGAGATTTGGTTGAGAAAAAAGGGCTTTTGACCAGAAACTTCCCGCGAAGATTACGGAAAATCCGTCCGTTGAAGTCGAACGCCATCTCCTCTAGGTAATCCACATCATCCTACTCTTCATTTTTGTCCGTTTGAAATTGTTTTTTAGGGCTTAAATTGTGTTTTTAGGAGGTTTCTAGGTTTAGAAACCCATGCGCGGGGGCCCGCAGGTTCACCATAGGGGACCTGCATACCCCGACTTTTTTGCAATGGGAAAAATGTCAGGGGTACGCACCTTCTGTGAAGGAAAGGTGCGGACCCCACGCACTGTCCCTAACAAGGGGGTGCATATCCCGCGCATAGGTTTACAAAAGCCTAACTAACTCAAAAAATACCCAATGAAATCAATTTTGCATATTCTAATTCACCTTTTTACTTGATTGTAGGATATCCATCATGCTTGATTGGCGAGAACGGGAGCATGAGGATGTGGACCTCACCGCGATGAATCATCAACCTTCGATCGATGCATTGAAGGCATGTGGCTTGTACAAGTTCTGGGCCATACCTGGCATGAGGGCCCAGGTAGACTTTTTACAGTGGCTGGTTGATAGATGGAGTATACAGGACCAATGTTTCTTTATTGTTGGACACCAGCTCGAAATCGAGCCAGCTGACATATACTTCTTGACTGGTTTGCCCAGGAGGGGTGAACATTTGACTCTATTTGGGCCCAGGGCAGGTGGCCAATCTGTCGAGAGCCTCCGCCTAGAGTTTTGTAATGTCTAGAACCGGGACAAAGGGATAGATATCAAAACCATATCCCTTCCTAAACTCATGGTTATAGCATTCATAGTTACCAGACTCTGCGGCAATGCAACGCTACACGTTGCCACCGGATCCCAGATGCGGATGGCAGTTGATTGCTTTTGAGGCACCATTTTCAACTTGGGTGATGCTGTGTTGGCCAATGTGAAGGGCCAACTGACCAGGGCCAAAAACGGACAACTAAAGACCTTTGGTTATGGGGCTATAGTTGTGAGTTTTGGCCTGGAGAGGTTTCCGATGCTGATCCCGCAACAGCTTACTGTTGGAGCTGGGCTTCCTCGAGAGCCCAAACTGATGCGATGGGTTTCAGTTATGGCCTGTCATCCTGATGAGGGTACCGAGGTCGTTCGGTTCAAACCTGAGTATTTCCAATGGTTGGAAAACCAGGTTTTTGCTATTCAGGACTTTCCTTATGCTGGGGTTGATTTTCGTGGAGACCCAGACATGGCTCTTCTGCTAGGAGAGCAATGGGATGATGTAGGTAAAATCATTTTCAACCTTTTCCTAATTTTAATTTTTTGTTGTTTTTATATCGTCCAGAAACTAATAGTAAAAAGTTTCAAATGCAGATGTGGGCCCACGGTGACCATCCGCTCTCCATCCTTACGAGAGGAAACAACCAGTTGCATCGGCTCCAGCCCCACAGGACGAATCAGCAGAGACCTTACCTGAGTTGGAGAGCCATTTAGAGCACCTGACAGGGGACATGCCCGAGACCAGTATAGATGACATCCCTCGTCGACTTCAGCGTTACGTGATTGGAGTCCCAGGACCCTTTAGGAGGTTCCTTTGTAAGGTGGCCCGTGCAGTGGTTTCGTATTTAGATCATCAACAGTGATGGGATGATCGCCTATTGTAGTCACATACGAAATTTTGCTTTTTGTACTTATCATTTTTGCCGATCATAAGGTGTTTTTCAACCTATGATCGAGGACGATGTATTATTTTGACACACTCCTATATATATGATATCGTTATTACCAGCTTGTCTTGTTAAACATGTTATGGAATGCTTTTAAATTTACTTGTATGATTATTGCACATCGCTACTTAACATTTGAGAAGCAATTGCATCTGCTAATGTATTTAAAGATCTTGGAATATGCTGATATTCAATATAGTCAAATTCACGTTCCAAGAGACGCACTCTCAAAAATTAATCTTAATAAAACTGATTTCTAATGGGTATACTCTATTAAGCTGTTCGAGTTCAGAATCTAAACCTCACTACTCAAAACCCGAATCCCAAATGAAATAGATTCAAAATAATAACTCAATCATGCACTATACTTTGCAATGTTGTTTGTTGTTTGACCGAGGCTTACCCCATGCATAGATACCAACTCGTCAGAGGGCGAATAGATAACCCAAGCTGCGGAAGAAATATTACGTGTACTACGACAAGCACCATCAGCGAAACCAATGTATGTTTGGAGAGGCGTCGACATCTGCATCATCAAACGTAAAACCAAGATAAGCAGGAATAACGATGAAAAACTCACTCTCTAAGCTAAGCACACTTTTAATCTAAAACACACCAGCTAGAAGGAAAAACTAACCTAACTAAAAAATCTCCACACTCGTTTTAAGCATAATACCTCTTCAGGTAAAGACCATTTCTGGGTTTACCTAAAGAGACCCCGTCAAAGTCTACCAATTCATAGGCCCCTTTCGCTAGCTTTCTCTTAACAACATAGGGACCATGCCACATAGGCATGAATTTTCTAGTGCCTAATTTATCCTTTGCTTGATCGTACAAAAGGACTAGATCTCCTTCCGAAAAATTTCGAGGGGTCACATTTCGATCATACTGAGCTTTA
>APFE030872799.1:0-12039 GCA_000404065.3 Pinus taeda
TTTCACAAATCTCTGGACCCTTCTCTAAATGCATGAGAAGGGTTTAAATACTGCCAACTAATTAACTTAATTACATAAATTTAGGATACGGTTTTTTAAACGACCGCCCTTCTGATAAAGCAAAACTATTTCTAAAAATTGAAGATAATTCTAAACTATTTCTATATTTGCTCTTTAGTGCTGCAAGAACGCAACATTCACCATGGGAAGAGTCGGCTGGTTGCCTTCCGTTTTCATTTGAAATATGAAAAGAGAAATAACAAGCGCTGGCACCTCTTTCTGGTAAACTAAAAGATATTTTCGAGAATCTTCCTCTTGCTGGGTGTATTCACTGCGCGTATACTTGGTAATGACCCAAATTTCTCTTAAACTGATTCTACTTTTGCTATTTTTATTTTCGGCCTTGCGAATGACTGAAAAAGTTAGAGACTTAACTCTCTGAACAATTTTCTGCATTGAAAACTTCCTACGTTCTTCATTCCGGGCTTTTCTGGTGCGTAAGTTTCAGGGTTTTTTGTAAACATGCTGCTTTTGTGTGTCTTCGACTCTGAGGCTTAGATGGCCTATTGACATCAGCATCTGTTGAGTGATACTCTGGAATCTGTGGCCTTGTTGCATGCGGCATCCATCTTTGGAGGGATTTCTTCTCTGTTCTCGGAGCATTGACGCTTTCCCCTTTTCCTTAGATGTCTCCTGCACATTGCTTCATGTTATTTCCTGTCTTGCAGTTTATGCAAAGGAAAAGAGAAATGGTAATAAAGATTGACATGAAAGCTTTAGGCTCTTATCAATGCATAATCATGATATCTATAGCGAACTGACTCTTCGAAAAACACGAGACTGTCCTTCCTGAATATTTTGGCGTACAATTATTGATTTCTTTTAAGGTGCAGCTTTCCATTGAATACTGCGCCGAGGAAAATTTGTGATGGGCGATTTTTGTGACTCGCATCGCAACATCGCGGGTCGCATCGTTAAGATGTGTTATCACAGAAATTATGATCGTGAATTTTCACAAATCGCATTTATCGCAGATCGCATTATGCAGATCACAGCATCGCAGATTTAGTCGTTCAGTCATTGTGTGCTACTTATGCGATGTTGCGATATGCAATGTCGCATATAGGTCGTCGGAGATTTCTTAAGTTTTTCATTTAAGAGCGTTTCATAATGAATGCGATGCAATGAATTTCGTGTCGCTTCTTTGTAGTCTACTGTGCTCATAAGAAAAACGTTTCATTCTTTTGTTGTGATAAAGTTGTAAGGAGCTAAATACAAGAAATTTTATCAAATGTTTATTTGGATTTTCTATTAAGGGTCCCCATTTGATTGGTGTTATTGCTAATATCAAACAAAGAGGGGGCTTGTTGGTGGCCACACCAATGGCGATTCACTGGGAAGAACCAGTTATCTCTACTTTTCTATTGAATTTTAACTTCCGCAACAGAAAAATTTTCATAAGTCTGAACTTTGTTATGGACAGATAGAGTACATTATGCCTTATCCTATCAATGATATTTTGTTTCAACCTTTTTCTATTCCAATCGTTCGCTTCCTCAAGCTTAGTCCTTGCATTTACACCACCCCTTACTCGGTCTTTTAAAGATAAAATAAGGTCATCTCTGTGTGCTGGGTTTTTTTTTTAAATATGCTCATTTGTCGTAGGTAGAGCCTCTGCTGCCAGCAGGCGTCCATAGCCTCGACAGGGTTACCTGTTACCCAGCAATGATCCTTTATCCTACTTAAGGCTTTTTACAACTTTTCAGAGAAAACCCCATTTTGACACTTTTACCTTTTTTATTCTCTAGAGAACAATGTCTTGGTTTGGTGGCCAAATTATGACACAGTCATTCACTTGATTTACACTTTTGCTGAACAAGCTGGCTCGTGATGAGACCCTTTGTCTTTTGATCGCAACAATTTTAAGTCGTTGCCCTGTTTTGGTGGACAGTATTGGCAAAGTGAGCAAGTTATAATATCTATGATCATGATAAGCCGGCTCGTGATGAGACCTCTTATTATTTGAGATATAGTGTTTTCTCAGATTGTTTCTTTGAATGCTGCGATTTTCTTTAGCAGGGAGGAAACCATTGTTTTTCCTTAAGAAAGCTCTGGACGACAATAATAGAGTTTGAAAACAACAGTTTTACAGAGAATATTTATTTTATTATTTTTACCTTTCATTGTGTTGATATAAAACAAATTCTTGCCAAAGGTTGCTTTCATCAAATTCTTTGAAGTTGAAACTAGTATCATATCTAGGCTAAAGTTAATTCTATCCGTCAATAATAAAGATCAGATTTTTCGAAAAAAAATTTACTGTTTGTACAAGCGAAAAAATCAAAATCTAACAGAGAATTTGGTGTCTTTTTGCGTGAACTCCTGTAGTAACCATCTACAACTGGTTTTATTTATAAGAAAGAAGAAAAAAAAAAAAGCTATCCTACAAAAATAGAAGGGTAATCTTCTATGGAAAATATATTTTCAGGATCTGTCCATTAACAGGCAAAGAATCCTTTCTACCTGCTAAACCTGCAACACATACGTGATGGGCCTATGACTTCTAAATTTGAAAAGGACCAAGCCCATTTCTAGAATTTGTATGTTTTTCCTTCTCTCATGATCCTTATCCCATTTCAACTAGATCTCCATCTGAAAAATCTGGTCATTATGCTTGAATCTAAGAGGATTTTATTAGTGCTTGGTGATGAGCATGGGTTTTCTTAGCTTGTTCTCATTGTTCTTCTAATTTAATTATTTCCATTTGTCTTAATTGTAAGGAGGAAGTAGATACTTCATCGATGTATTGTACTAAAGACAAGGAGGGGATCATTAATGTTGTAGATCTAAACTGGAAATATTATGATAATAGAAATAACCCAAGAATAACAAGATATAAATAGATAGTAATTCTTCTTTATTGATCAAACCCTTAAGGTAGGGCAACACCATACATTCACTCCTTAAGGAAGGAGAATACTCCACAAGCCATATGCTTGTGCATACAAGAATACTTCTCTTCATATCTCTCCATGTGGAGTCTCTAGCCTCTATATAGGCCTCATACATACAATACCATGCATCATTACCATGGTTTCTTCATACCATCAACTAATACCATGGGCCCCTTACATTATTATTAACTACTTGTGGTCCCTTACATGACATGGGTTAACCACCTTATTTATTACTATGGCCCATCCCATTATTACATTATTACCTTGGGTACCTCCCTCGGTACCCCATATTACCCCCCCTAGGTATATAACATTCCACCCCCCTAGCATGTTTCGTCCCCGAAACATGGGAAGAACACAAATAATAAGATCTACTCAAAAGAGTAGTCCACTGATACCAAGCACGTGCATCTAGCCATCCAAGAGAAAGGTGAACCCTCGATCTCGCTGGTGCCTCGCTCGCTTGAGATGGAAGTTAACCGTGGCAGCTCTTCTGTGTTGATGTGTAGTAGGTGGATCGTCTCTCCTTTGTATCCGTCATGTGACTACTTGGTTTCCATCTTGATGGTTGTCTTGCGGGGTGATGTGGGTGATGATATATTGAAGTTTTAACCCACGATGGCTTTTGCTTGACTTCACCCTGCTGTGGTGCCTGTTGTGGTGTCTTCTTTTTCAAGATGACTTCAACCACTGAGCCCTCCTCTGATGTATCATCACCTGTAACCTTTTCTTCTGTAGCCTCTGTTTGTGTTTGATTGTCGATCATCAAAGGCTCATCATCTGATATGTCAGTCCCTTGAACAGCTTCTGCTTCAGCCTCCATGTGCTCTACCTGTGTATGGATGGAAATATCCTGTAATGTAATTTTCTTCTTTTTATACCATAGCTTCAGGAATTTCTTCTGTACATTAATATTGATAGTACCCACGGATTCCATCCAACGATATCCCAAAACAACATCCATATTATCCATCTTTGAAGCATAAAAATAACCATGCAACACATATTTATCCATAGAAATCTTCAAATCCTTGTACACTTGAACATCCTCATTATCAGCCTGTGTATGTTCAATTTGTTTTGCTGGGACTTGCAATTTGTTTGCCAAATTAACACTGATAAAATTATGTTTACAACTAGGATTGATAGAAACAATGATCTTCTCTTTCTGAAGCAATCCATGAATCTGTAATAAGGATATACCAGTAGGAATTAACCCCTTATGTGTCTCATTCTCCTTTTACCTAGCCCGAGACCATTTTTCCAAAAAGACTTTTTCAAATTTGGCATCTGAAATTTTGATCAACCAGTCGTAGTCAAGTAATAATTTCCATTTTTGAGCCTCACCTTTCATATTAGACAGCATTTGAAACTTCCAAAATGTCCCACATGTTGTCCCATATGTGGACTTGTATCTGTGTATGAATTTTTCAATGGTAGGACCATCATCTTTTCCTGTAAAAAATTCCTTGCTAGAAGCCATGAAGGTTTGAAAAAATTCACTTACTTGGCTAAAATTGAAATTGTCACAGTTTAGTCAATATTGCTCAGAATCCCTATTATGACATGTTTTTAGAAATGGAACAATCATTCTGTATCTACCGATGTGATAGAAATCCTGATCCAGGCATTGGAATTCCAGATCTGCGCTGCTACTCTCCCGCCGTCACCCAAAATTTCTGAAAAAAGAGCTGATTTTAAATCAGCGATATCTCCCTCATCCGGACTCCGATTCAACTGATTGTTTTTTTGAAATTAGGTGTATTTTCACAAAGATTCCATATCTACAATTAGATTTTGCAGATCTGGTGCCAAGAGGTTTAGATCTACGCCGCAAATTCTCTGCCCCGAAAAATTGTCTACAACCCTACTGAGTTTTAAATCAGCGATATCTCCTTCATCCGGACTCCGATTCGACTGTTTTTTTTTTTTGAAATCGGGTATTTTTTATATAGAATCTAGATCTGCAATTAGATTTTGTAGATATTGCACCAAAATGTACAGATCTGATCTGCAAACTCACTGCCCCTGAAATCCTGCCAAAATGAAAAAAAATTCTCCACTTTTGTGCCCAAGAAAGTGCTCTGATACCACTTGTTGTATATCTAAACCAAAAATATTATAGCTCTGATATGAGAATATACGATAATGCAAATAAACCCAGAAATAATATGAAATGATTCTTTATTGATATCAAACCCTTATGGTAGGGCAACACCATACATTCACTCCTTAAGGAAGGAGAATACTCCATAAGCCATATGCTTGTTCATACAAGAATACTTCTCTTCATATCTCTCCATGTGGAGTCTCTAGCCTCTATAAAGGCCTCATACATACAATACCATGCATCATTACCATGGTTTCCTCATACCATCAACTAATACCATGGGCCCCTTACATTATTATTAACTACTTGTGGTCCCTTACATGACATGGGTTAACCACCTTATTTATTACTATGGCCCATCCCATTATTACATTATTACCTTGGGTACCTCCCTTGGTACCCCATATTATCCCCCCTAGGTATATAACATATGTTGAGTTTGGAGATATTTTCCTATTCCAGCAAGAGTATTATGTTGAGAGAGCCTTTCTAGAGGATTTGCTGGTCATGTTTCAGAGTAAGTGTTCTAGTTTGGAACCTCCAGATGTAGAGTCAGGGTTTGTAAGGCAGCATCACACATGCTTGCATAAGAAATATGTTTCTATCAATAAGAAGTGGTTGTAACATTCTAGTTCAGAGTAATTGTTCTAGTTTGGAACCTCCAGATGTAGAGTCAGGGTTTGTAAGGCAACATCACACATGCTTGCATCAGAAATATGTTTCTATCAATAAGAAGTGGTTGTAACATTCTAGATCTTCAGTTATTAGATAGAGAAGACACTTGGAGCTGCTGCTCGGCTTGAAATAAACCTAGTTTGTGCTGATTGAGGTGTTGGTCACATGATTTTGTTTTCCATTAGTTGAGGCACAATTAGGAAAGTACCTTTAGTATGAACAAATGGGTATGGCATCAAATTTTTGAAGAGCATCAAACCAGCATTGGATTTAGTCTTTATAACAACAAATGCATCTTATGCATGAAGGTTATGTAATCCTATGCTTAGGATACACCTTAAGGCAATAAAATCTTGAGATTCGTATTTGGTGATCTAAATCATAAAGGGAGAATTATTTGTTTGAAGAAAATATTGAACCCCCTCATTCAGAAGGTGGAAGTTATTTCATTTCTAGATCGAGTGCCAATGAACCAATAATAACTCATCAAAATTTAGGTGGAGATTCAGGGTACAAATGATTTGTGGTTGATGTAGTTTTGTTAGCTTCTACTAATGAAAAATTCCACATAGCCAATATCTTCTTCCATAGAGGTAAAAATATCAACCAAAAGCTTAAATATGTCCACTATTTAAGTTCCAAGAAAGCCCTAGCTTGAAATCATATCTATAGTGGTATCTAATTGTGTTCAAGAATCAATCAAATTTGAATGAACAATGGTCCTCAATGCATTGATTTGTTATCTTCACTCATAAATTCCACATAAATTCTTTAGTGACTTTTATTATTTCCATCACAATTCTAAGATTCCCATAATTTGTTTCTAGACATGCTTGAGTTGTGGATCAACAAAGTTGTGAGTGGAGACAAGGAAAGGTGATCCAACAACAACCCCAAAGTTGAAAATTGTTGGCTTTGAGAAGAGTTTGTGACCTGTTAGAGGTAATTCTGCCAAACTTGAGTTGTAATTTGCAAATTGTCTTGCTAGTTGAATTGCAGTAATCAGGTTATTTTTGGTAGAAGCCAAAACCCTTCATTTGTTGATCTCGGATTATTGAGAAAATGACTCAAATTGTTGAGTTATTAGAGTTACTAAATAATCTAATACTCTCTACTATCAACAACACAAACACACTCAACAAAGCAACTTTTGCTAGACAATGATTTGTGGTCATCTTTGAAACAATATTAGATAGCACTTTCGCTTTTTCATAAGACATCAATTTATAACTATATTTGGAATTATTATAAGAACTATTTCAAGTTAAGTTCTAAATTTGTTGGTTAAGCTTAAACAATGATTCATCAAAACAATTTGGCTTCTCCTACCATTTGTTTGTGATCTTCCTTAAAACATCATATTCCTAGAATATAGTTATTCCTTGAGTATATTTAACTATTGGATACTATCTACTTAAATGTTTCAACTCTATTTTTCACTCTCACACACCTTAAAAGAAAAAAGGATTGAAACTTGTTATTTAAACATGATGGAAAATTTACATTATTCATCTGTAAGGAATATGAAAAGTGATAAATGAACTTGAATGGTCTTTGTGAATCCCAAAGGCCTCTTTAAAAAATAAAACTCAAAAACTAAAAGTCACATAATATTATATTATATTTGAATCTCTATATCTAGTTAAGACTTATACTTCCATTTATGCCTGCCCGACACTTTTCTTATCCATCATACTCTCAAGGACTCTGTAAAAATTAACATTTTGTAGAGTCTAAGAATAGAGTAGCAACTGAATGTCTTTAATATAAAATTCCAGGTACATTTATCTCATGCACCTTCACTTTTGAACTTTGAAAATGGTGGAGGCTCTCTCACAGGTTTTTGAGTTTCCTAACTATTTGATTGAAGAGATGTTGACATGTATGCCAACAGAATATATCTGGAAACTGGGCGCCCTCCACGAGGAATGGAACAAAATTCCATGGTTGATCGCAGGTGATGTGGACAACAATCGGGATTGTTGGGCATACTCCACCCACTCAGGAAAATGGAAGAGCACCCCTCTATCCCTCCCCTTCATGAAATTTTATCAAGAGTATGCAAAGAAAATTTTGGCTCCCTTTAGTTACCTGGCATCGACCACGGGCTTGTTCTTGTTTCAAAGAAATGCCAGCCGCTCCAAATATAGTTTTAAATTTTAGAGAAGGCATTTATCTTAGCAAGTGCAGATTCTGAAATATTTGAGAACTTTCAATTACACCATCAAATTTTCAAAAATTCTGTTTTTCAAATTTAGATTTTGAAATATTTTAGAAATCCAAAGTATATCATCAAATTTTCAAAAATTCTTTTTTCTTGATACAAATTCTGAAATATGTCGAAAATGTTCAGTGGACCATAGGAGTTAAACTTCCTCCAAATAGTTCTCTGAGCATCATGGTTGGCTAAGACTTGGTTTCCATAGGAGCTGGAATAATGCTACAATAATTTTCCCCATAGGAGCTGTCCAAAATGGAATTTGGCCCTAGTTGTCAATTTTAATAGGTATTTACATGGTTGAAACAATTTCAAGATTCATAGATGTTTGGCCTATCTAACTTAATAATGGGCATTTTTAGAAAAACATTTGAAATTCTGGTTACAAATCATGTTAAGATTATGAATTAAAAATAGTTGTACAATGTTTTTCTGAGTTCTGGTGCAGCAATAAATCAAATTTCAAATATGTTTTAGTAATATGTTTTATTTTTGGTTTCAGTTCCATTTGAGGAATCCACCGATAGTACATTTTGAATCAAAGTGTTTCATCCAAATAGTAATATTTCTTCATGTTTTTTGGAGCTTTGAATTGAAATTTCATACTTTGCTTCCTTGCTAAGTTTTTATAATAACCAGTATGCTTGTGGATTTTTACTTACTTTTCATTTATTTATGTGCAAAAAAAGATGGAGTTGTTTTATAAAATTGCTATCGGTGAAGAAAATTCTATCATTGGCGTAGTCAAGTGTCAAGAAGGTTGTACATTTGTTGAAATTCATGATGCAATTGTGGATGATGAAATCATTGCATAAGATTTTGATTTTATCCAGGATGGAACAAGTTTAAATCCAAAGCAAGAGAAAAAATGGAAAGTTTGTACAACACTTGTAGGCGTCAAGAGGAAACTAGGCACATTTGATGTGGAAGAATAGTGTTCAAATGTAGTGAAAACAATACCAATCTTTGAAAACATTGAAGTGAATGTGGAGGGACCTATGCATAAACAACCAAGAGTTGAAAATATGTCTTTGTCAGTGGAACAAGCCATAGTTGTTGATCCTAGTGTATTGGCATCTTGGGAAAAAAAGGTTAAAAGTTTAATCGAAGAGTTTTTCAATGAGAAATCCACTCTCAAAGTATATTAAAAAAAGGGAGAATCTAAAATAAAGATGCATTGTAAAATTTTGTGGCATTGATTATGGAAAAGGTGATGTATCCTTAGGAGCACGAACAACACGCAACTTCAAAAACCATCATATGAAAATAGAGGCCCATCAACAACGCCTATCAATGCCAAGTGGTAGTGAAATTCCTTCATGTAACGAAGTACAATAGATAGTGATGGTTGGAGATCAATTTCATATTGATCAAGCAATAAAACTTCTAGATTATTTCAAAAAGTCACAAGAGGCTAATCTGTTCAAGGTGGTGGAAGCAACACTTGCAGACTATAAGGAAATGAAAAAAGTGAGAGTGGAATGTACAAGATGCAATAAATGGTTTTGTTTAGTGCTGACAAGTGGTAATATTGTCAGTTCTCTAAATGAACACATGAAATCAAAGAATCACATTGCTACTACTACAAATGAGGGTTCACATGAGGAGATTGGGTTGAGGAGTGGCACAATTGGGAGACCCAAAAAGCCTACCAATGATAAGTCCCAACAAAGTTTGACTAGGTTCTTGGTCCCATTATCACCATCAGTATTACATAAGGGTTCTACAAGTGTAGATCCTTCTACTTCAGGTATGTTAGTTAACAACTTAGACTAAACTTGAATATGAATTTGTATATTATTTTATTTATCTTACCTCAAATTTATTTGTTTGTTGTCATCTTATTACAGCTAAATTATCTCCCTTGTTACTACAGTGTTGGGGGTATTGGTATCCTTATATTGATAGAAATGGGGAGAGATTGGAAACAAAGGTCCTAATGGATGATCAAACGGGTGAAAAATTATGGGCCATAGAGAAGCATACCAAGATCATGTTATGTTATGAGGGTATTGAATTTCGTATTGATGGTACATATAGGAATATTCATTGCCAGAGGGCTTCTGAAATAGGGATCCCATTTGATTCATTAACATGCAAATTTTGTAAGTTGGTTCCAGAATGTGATGACTTCAGGATGCGATTATATCATGAGTCAATGTGCACCAATAAAAGAAGTGAACGAGATACATGAAAAAGTAGAAGACTCGACTATTTGACTCACAATGAATTGAAGAATGCTGCAAGGGTTACAAATGCTAACCATAGATCAACAATGCGATATCTTTGGTGGGAGAGGACAAAGGTTGCTACACTCTCTATTAAAGTGAGATCCCTAAAGGAAAAGTTGTTTGAATCGACAGAAAGGAAGGATGCCTTTAGGTATTGCAAGGATGTGTGTGAGGCACATAAGCAAGGAAAATTACAAGGTAAAGATGCACTTTGGTAATTTGTCAAGGATATTTTTCATAACTTGATGCATGCAAAAGCAGGGAGAAGATAGAGTACATCCACAAAATCCCTTTATGAGATGATCAAGTTATGGGGAGGCCATAGATTACATAGCTTTATTAGCTTGAATCTAGATGGTCCTTCAATATCTACGACTTTAAGGCAAGTTAAAAAGTCATTAGCATATATCCCAAGGGAGCATGAGCATATTTTTGAGGCAGTCGGAAAAGGTTATGCTTCTTATAAATCCAAGCATGGTATAGATGGCCCAATTCCTATATTGCTCGCTGAATATGAAACAATTGTGAAAAAATATGTTAGCTGGGTAGCAAAAAGTGATACATTGGTGGGGTTTTGTGGTACGAAAGAAGAACATCAATGCCAATCACATTTATTGGTGAGAGTTGGTGACAGAGCTGTAGGCTATGAGATTATAATAGATTCTTTTATGAACAATGTTTTTGGATATTGCGCACGTGTTATTATTGCAAACCCTTTACATGAAAGGCTTTCTCATTGGTTGTGGTTGTTCATCCAACATGCAATAGGTTCAATGCAATTTAGTTTATCAACAATGGGAAAAGGTATAATCTATGTGGAAGAAACACGTGGAAAATAATTTGGGACCTATTGTTGGTCATTCCTCGGATGGGGATAGTAGAAGAAGACAACTTATGTTGAAGGATTATTCTTCAACATCAGGTCTTCAATATCAAATTCCTTGGGAAGGGTGGAGGCTAATCAGGCTGTACAATGGTTGCAATGTAACAGGATTACATGACCAAGATTACATCCACAACGGCAAAAAGCTAGTGTATCCTTTGTTTAGCAATCAACGAGAATTGGTTTTATGAAATGATTACATAAGTTTTGGTCATGTTAGAATGGTTTATCACACTTTTAAAGTGGATGATCACAAGCTTAAGGGTGAATATATGGAGTGGAGGGATCAACAAAATTGGGGATCCACACAATGTATTTCTTCAAGGCATGTTTAGAGGTGTTTGAAAGAGTTGAGAAGTACACTGTTATGAAACCAGCTCAAGAAAAGATAGAAAAGATAGATCAACGCCTTAGAATTCAGCCTCTTTGAGGGGGCAACCTCCTTTACATTACATAAATGAACAATTCTTGGGATGATACAAATGACAAAACCTCCTTTCTATATATTAGGAGTGTAAGGAGTCACAATATAACCCAGCTGGACCTAACACTAATAAATTATTAAAGCCACCAAAAATAACAATAGAGCGATTCTATGGGGCACAATAATAACAATATGGGCAATAGGGGCACAACAATATTAATAAGGGGTACAACTACCATAGTAATGGGGTAATCACTAGTATTATAGGGACCCAACATTCCCCTCTCCTTCAAAAAAAGTCTCGTCCTCAACGCTTCAGTAGTTCTGGATACTTCTGTATAAAATTCTCATCCTCCCATGTGGAATCATTCGTAGATAAGTTCTTCCACTTGATAAGATACTCCAAAATTGATCAATTTCGTAGCTGTCGAGATCTTGTTTCTGTGAGTGCTTCCGGTTCCAATATAATTTTTCCTTCCTTGTCAAGTTCTGGCAATATTGTTTGAACTGGGAGCTTGTCGCCTATAACCTTCTTTAAACA
>APFE030872799.1:18165-67448 GCA_000404065.3 Pinus taeda
TCCTCATATTGATTTTTGGAATATGATGGGTCTTCGATCCCACATTAGAGTCTATGGAATCATGATTAACATTTCTTTTGTTCTCATCATGAGTTTCCTTTACTACCCTTTCACCCTTAGTGACCATTGCTTGTAGAAACTTATTCATATTTATCTTCAACTCGTCCATGTCTGTCTTCAAATCGTCCATGTCTATCTTCAAATCTGTCTTCCAATCATCGATCTTAGCTTCCACGCCCTTTATTTTAGATTCCATGCCATTTATCTTAGCTTTTGTTAGCTTTTGTGAGGCTCGCTTTTTTTGCACTTGGTCTTGTAATTTTGATATATGATGTAGCATTTCTTCCTCTTCTTCATGAGTCATGCTAGAGATTTCAGGTTCCTTACTAGGTGTTTTCATTTTCTTTCCTCGGGGCATCAGTTGCCGATAATAATGCTCTACTAGCCCTTTGAATTCCTTCAAAATAAATTTTCAAACCAATCTTAAGCAAAAATTAAAAAACAATCTACACACCTTTTTTTTTTCTTTGTAGGAGCTCGATATTGCCTCTGATGTATGTCTGTACTTTCAGAACATACAGTTCTGAAATTGCGACCTGTGGTAGCCCTCTATGTCCTCTTTCCAATGCCACCAGTCTAACCCCAATTGGATTCTCCAATGAAGAGTTATGCCAAATCTCCCACAGTGACCCCATTATAGACCTTTTCAGAAGATCGAACTTGTATGAAGTGCCACGTGTCACTACTTGGACCTATGGCTCTAAAAAATATCCATATGAAACTACAGTCTGTCCTCTTTCTGTACCTTTTTGCGAAATTTCAATCCTATGCTCAGAGAGAAAGTTATGATGATTTTCCCCAGGTCACCTGTTTGGAATGTAATTCAGGAGTCTGCAAAAAGACCAACTTCCTCAGATCATATCTCCACAAATATAGCGCAAAAAGCTCTGAAATTTGGACCCGAGCGGCAGCATGATGTCTTCTCAAATGGGTTTTTTTTCCGACGTCTGAAACGTCGCAGAAAAAAAGTTATAGCGAAACTGCCACGATGACATATTTGGAGCACCGAAACCTTAGAACTTGCTTTGATACCAAATGTTATGAAACCAGCTCAAGAAAAGATAGAAAAGATAGATCAATGCCTTAGAATTCAGCATCTTCGAGGGGGCAACCTCCTTTACATTACATAAATGAACAATTCTTGGATGATACAAATGACAAAACATCATTTCTATATATAGGGTCTAAGGAGTCACAATATAACCCAGCCGACCTAACAATAATAATATAAAGCCACAAAAATAACAATAGAGGGATTCTATGGGGCACATAATAACAATATGGGGGCAATAGGGGCACAACAATATTAATAAGGGGTACAACTACCATAGTAATTGGGTAATCACTAGTATTATAGGGACCCAACATACACCAAGTGGAAAGTTAGAGATGACACTACCTACACATACTTATCTAATGATTTTTGCCGACTACATTGACATCTTTATGTCTCATAGTTTGAGCCTTTGGGAAAGGGTGTGAAATTCTTCACGAGTTCATCATTTCTTCACATTATGGTTATGCTGGGTACAAAAACAATCTCATACTAATGTCAACATAAATTTCATCAGTAGAGAAGCATATCAAGATGTGAAAATTTCTTGCCATTTTGCAGTTTTGTTCATGATATTGTTTCGAGATCATTACTCTAAATTTCCATGTGTTTTGCACTTAACTAGGTCAGATGTATGTGAGAAATTCATTAGTAAATTTGGTGGGATGGTTGGAGTGGAGAGGGCCAATGATTTCACTAACTTGCTTCATGTTGTTGGAACCCTTAATAGAGTTGCTGAAGAAGAATCAAATCCCCAAGGGCTACATTTTAATAAATCTCATAAGAAGCAAGAAAGCATTTGGAATAGAATGCACCAAGAAACAATAAAAAACATTGATATATTGTCACAATATGATTGAATATCCACAGATGCTAATATTGTAGAAGCCCTTAAGATTGGATTGAAGGATGCACAAGACATTTTATCAACTCTTGGAATGCAACCAGAAAATTACACTCAATCTTCTTTGTGGGTTAAACCATGGACAGAGGATCAAAATTATCTAACATTCCAAATTATGGATGAAGTAGTTGATGCTTCTCCATCGAGTTGTTCCAACTCTATATTCCAATCTTCATCATCATTGGTACAGAATGAAAGTGAATTGCAAATAATGGAAAGTGAGTGGAGACATGAGTTGGATGAAATTTTAGATTCCATTGATGAAAATGGAAGTAAAACGATAAAGCCAATGACGGATCTTGATGGTAAGGATATGTTTAATGGAAATTTGACATTATCGAAAGATAGGTTGACAAAAGTGAGAAATGGGGTCTACTTTAGGTGAGATGGGAAGGCTCCACAAAAGGGTGTTTCAATTGGCTTTGGAATTGGATCAGATTGTGGGGTGTTGTTTGAAAGCAACTCAATTCCCCCCACTGCCTATACTGCGAGAAAAGGTGTTCCTCGAAGTACAAAACAAGGTGTTTCTTGTGGAACATGGTACATTGGAAGGGTTCAAAGAATAAGGAAGAAAGATGGTAATAGGGTGTTTGAATACCATAATGACATTGACCTTTTAGATAGATTAGAAGGCATCGAGCTTCAATTATGTTGGTATAGTAGAATAAAGGGGCAATTCATGTATAAGTATGATTTGATAGATCATGCATTTGTACAACTTGAATATGTTATAGCAATTGCAAACTTATCATACAATGCTAGGAATGATACATACAAATTAGAAGAATGTGATTACAGTTTTTTCAAATTTTGTGAAAAATTTGAACAAGGTAGATTTTCAAAACATTCTACTTTCTCTTTCCTTATGTATTTCCATATGTTGGATCATTTATAAATAATTATTGGTTGTATTTTTGTTGATTTGTTCGTATGAATCTGATGTTAATTTTGTACTTTTTGGTTTTAGGTCTAGTGAATAGTTCAAATGGTGAATGTTCGAGGCGTGGTTCGAGATAACTCAACCTTTTTTTGCTACCTGATTTTTGGTGTAACTTTCTTTCACTAGTCATTCATCTTTCTATAGTTGTGTTTCATTCAAATGTTAATTTGGTCCTCTGAAGTTGGTCCATTTAATCATGAAAAATGAGAAGAGGTGGTTCCTTTTCATGAATATATTTTGTGCATAAGTATGTGGTTCTTCTCACTAATGTTAACCTTTTCCTTGAATTTTTAGATTAATGATTCGCTTGCTAGAAAGGATATCAAGGATCTGATGGCATGAGCTTCAGTCATGATGGTTTTTTCTCACTCAAGTCAACAAATTTACACCATAGCAACGTCTAACACATGAAGTGAATTTTATTTTGAATGTTTATGTTGTAGTTGGCTTTCCTATTGTTTAAATTGGACATATAAATAAGAGTCTGTAGTTCAAATGTGCCATCAGAGTCATTTTGGAAGTATTTATGTTTTGGCTGTGCGCATGGGGTCTACAACAATTAAATTGCATTTGGTTATTATTGTCAATTGAGTCCTCAATAATATTTTGGGTATTTCCTTTCAGTGCTTTCACTAAATGACATTAACATTAATTACTATCTGTAAAGGCTTTTGGACATGTGATGGTAGTTTGTTTTTATATTATTTGCAACTTTATTGAGATATGTGCTTCTCGTAGATTGTTTGGGTGATAGCACTTTGCTTTCTTATTTTTGCCTACATTGATATATATGAATTTTATGGGCCTTGTAATGTGTGCGTATGATCCAAGGGTTATTTTAAGGCGAATGGTATCTGATTTTTTGCAACTTTTGGATTGACAAGAATTTGATAGAGTGAATGGTATGCAAATTTTAATTGATTTTATTTTTCCAAGGAAATATTGCATACGTTTCTATTTCATGGTTTGGAAAAGGAAAATACATAGCAAAGTGCCTATAGTGTGACATATCACCTCCAAAAAGGAAAATAAGGCCACTTGGTGGCCGCTTTTCACAAACTTTCATACAAAATATACCTATGATATCTCCCGGGAACATAACTAGAAGAAATAAATATGCATTCTTGAGTGAGGTAGGATGTCAATGGGAAGTGATGTAGAGGTAGTTCCCAATTTTTGGTTGCTTATTCATCTCTCCATTATCCTAGAATCTCTAAGATGGCTGGTAAGATTTTAAAATTCTTGAATTTATGTTTAAGGTTAGGATCACGCTCAGTTATGGATTCCTTATTAGTTTTGGAGGGATTTTATTGTTCAATAGTTACTGAACGCTTTGTGCTTGTATTTTCAGCAAACCAAAATTGGAATCGAAAATAGGGTGGTGAAGCCCAGTAGGCCCATGGCTAGCAAAGGTATTTTATAGTATTTTGTTGTCCAAACCCCATACCAAAACCTAATATCAGCAAATATGTAGTACATCTTTATTAGTGTTTATATGAATACCAATGGCTCTATATGACTAGTGTAAAATAGAGATAGATTTGATAGAGGTTATATGCATGCTTTGTGATGTAGTGGTGACGCAGGCCGAAACGAGGCCTAGAAGGGTTTTATCAGACATTGGGAACCTAGGGTGTCATGCTTCAAAACCCAATGGGGGTGTTGAGATCAAGCTAGAGTAAGAAGGCTTTTTCATTCCTAGAACATATGCATTTTTTTTTTTAGTTTTCAGAACCCTTATGTAGTACTCATGTTTTATCAGCACATAGTGGAAACTTTAGTTTTATAAAGAAGTTTTGATTGTGAGCTTAGCCTCTCTGGTCAATCATTTTTCTCTAGATATATGCTTATTCAAGCATTTTAAACCCTCTTCTGTCGAGGGCTGATGAAGAAAAATGTGTATGTGACACTTTGGGTGTGTAATTCTATGTCCACAGGAAATATAGGAAGCATAATCATCTTGTTGATAAGAAAATGCCAAGGTAGATTCAACTTCCCAATATGATGCTCTAGTCTTTTGCAGATATTTTGGGGTTCTTACAAATTAGAGTTAACAATTAGAAATGGGTGTGTAGGAGGTTTGGTGTCGATCTCAAGAATACAAGTGCTACAACAAAGTCATTGTCCATGGTATGTACATCATCCATGGTTGTATAAATTGTGTGATTAAACAACTGTCTAATTTATTTATCATATATCAATCCCCAGATGTTAGTAGGTAGCATGAGGTGAATGATATGAGTTCACTACTACTGGGTTTTATACATTGGCCTCTATTTCAAATCGGTAACTGCGTGTGGATATATTAAGGTCAATAACAAGGCACTTTGCTTGCTGGTTTAGTTGGGATGGTTTACATGTATTTATTTTACTTCCGTTGGTTTTGTTTTACTTTCCCAACATTGACGAAGAAGATAATGAAAATCAACTTGCTGTAGTTGAATATGTTCAAGACATTTACCATTTCTATTGGTATACAGAGGTATGCCCCTTTTTTCATGGGAGCCTTGAAAACTATTTTTGTTCTATTCATAGGATAATCAAGGTTGATCCTTATATTCAGAATTGTCAACAAACTCTCAGCAAATATCCAGTACTATGCTCAAACTGGGTTTTCTTCAATGTACCCTTTAACAACTCGGCTTTAAATGCTCAGTGATATGCAATGAAGCAAAAAGGGATGAGATGGATGTGAAACCATAGCTGTCATCTGAAATGTTCTAGGGATCTGAGAATCTCAAAGAGAAATTATTCTTTTAAGAATGATACAGTCCTATAAAATGAGGGTTGTAATACCTCAATCAAGCATCTATAGAGGTTCGGCCCATCTCCCAGGATCATAGAATATTTCAATCTTTAAGTATATCCTCCTATATGCTAGAGATTTCTATACTACAATTATGAATACTAGTTAGGGCGCAAACACAGTTAGCTTCAAGTTTTGATGGTAATCCTGGTCACTCGTTAGGGATGTTAGCTTCAGTCCTCATTCTCCTCTCCTTCAATTATTGTCATTATCCATAGAAGACACCTAATCACTAATTTAGAGCTTGGTAGCTCCTCCTCAATGAATCTTGAAATAGTCCCAAAGTACATGGAAGAATTCTGACTTGTCTACACTCAAGCCTAGGCATATGCGTCCTAGAGAGGACTTATACATGCCTTCATAGTATCATACCCATCGAATAGTCTTAGCAACAAGCTATTGTAGTTGCTCTATTCCCGCAGCGTGTAACAAACATAAACCTCACCAAATAGCACAAAAAAACATCCAACATGTATTCCTCTGACGGCAGTTATATTCAACAGGAAATATGTACCCAAAATTAAATGATGCGTTGCCCAGACAAAACTCCCATCCTTCACGCATGGGTCCACATACCTGTAGCTCTTTCTCCCAATAAAGTTGTATAATGCAATTGTTAATAGTTTATTCCGCCATATAAACTGATTTTTTTCTTAATGGTGTATATTCTTCTACCTATCTCCTTTCTTGTGTGCCAGTCATATCCATCCATGATAAGTAATCCTGCTAACCCTGCACATTTCTCTTGTACCCTGCGTTTTTTTAACTTATATTGGATGTGTGATGTGGAATGTGAGAAAAGTAGAAAAACTGTGCTGGGCTTTCCAATTTATGGTCAAAATTTATTTGAATTGTGAACAACTAAGTCATGCAATAATTGCTCAACGGAGTCTTGAAATATATTATCACACTATTTGGTATAGAGAGAATTTTATTTTGTTTCAAGTATAGCCGAGTTTCTATGCCTAAGCTTCTTGCTAGGTGTAGAAGAATCACACAAATTTTCTTACTTACCATATATAAGTATATTGATGTGTCTTCCACCAAAGAGATTTAATCTCCATAGCAGTCACGTAAATTTTCTTACAATCCATTGTAATATTGTCACATAATAATACCTCATGGAGTCACACAATATATTGTTTGGTATAAGATGAAAATTTTTCTATTAGCAATAGCCAAGTTACTATGTTTAGGCTTCATGTTAAGTATAACTGAGTCTGGCAAATCTCAATGGCCAGTCGTGGCTGTCCATATTCGACTCCACAAGGCAATTCATTCTTGCCATCATATCATGAGTGAATTATTAGTTTCTTTGACTTTTCTCAATATCAAAACATTGTTTATGATGTAAAAAATACTAAACCTTACATTTTTTTTAACTTGTATTGGATGTGTGACTACAGGGTATTTTTTTCACAAAAATCTTCCACCCTAATATTGCAAGCAATGGAGAGATATGTGTCAATACTTTGAAGAAGGATTGGAATCTAACCCTTGGACTGTAACACATTCTTCTTGTATCTATTCAACCACTTATCAATTTATCTTATTTATGGGTATGATGTGATTATGTTCCAAGAGATATAGTGTGCTTACATTATAAACAAAATATATTTATATGGGTTTATTTTTTTGGCTCTATACAAGCATTCATGCTTTGAAGCCCAAATTGAAGAGTAAAATGGAAATTTTAGAGTCTATTGCTTTAAATGAAGGGCAAAGAAATACCCTCATGACCTCTCCTACCCCACTTCTATCAATCCAAACAAATATGAGAATAATATTCAAGATCCAAGCATAAATATTTCTTCAACAAAAGTTATAGGAGTTGGTGCATCAACATTTCACAAGAAGAAGGATCTAGCTTCTACCAGAGTGCACATTGATAAGAAAATGTTGGATTCAATTTAGGAGGGCATGGTAGATTCTGAATTATATGATATGTACTTTTCAACTATAACAGATGGATATTCTAACACCAAGCTTTGTAATGTGTCTTACTAGTGGTATTATATTTTTCAGAATAGTCATAGGTTTTCTCTAGTGCTTTTACAAAGCCTTTTCTTACGAGTGCTTAACAAGCTGACTTGGCTATAGGTCTATGGAGTTGTTTCATAGATTCAATTTATTCTAGCATGATGATATGCAAGTGTTTGTTGTAGCATGGTTTCTTTTGAACTATAGAGGCCATCTACAACCTCTTTGTTGATGCATTTCTAGTTCAAAGATGCATTGCAGTCAGTGTTATTTTGGTTATATGCACCTTTACTTGTTATATATATATGAGAAACTTTGCGTATTTGTGTATAACAGTTTAGATTCATATTGATGTACATGAATATTTACAATTGTTTTGAAAAAAATGAATATTTATGTAATTTTTGGTTCACTGGTCTTTTGGTTTATTTTTCTCCAATTATCAGTTTTGGGGTCAACTAGTTTGATGACTGCTCCAATTCTTATAACATTAGTTCATTGTCCATTGATCATTTTTAGTTTTAACTTTTGAGTCTTGATTTTTGATACTAACGACTGTAGACCAAGTATTTGACTCATCACCTTTTACTATTTTTGAGTTTGAGTAATTTCAATTTACTAGTCTAATATTTAGACTTTAGTATCTACTATTGAATCATTTATGATGTGTGAATCAATATATTTCGTTATTGAATTTAATTTTGAATCATGTTTATAACACACACACAGATATCCTAACATCCCCCTATCCCCTTGAATCTTGGAAACTAGGTGGAACATTAGTTGTAATTGATTGATATTTTTTCATTTAATGAATGCTACCTCTTGGGTATGACTCTATAGTATTGATTTTAGTGTCATGGTTGAGTGTATTGGTTGATGGGAGATGTTTTTGATGATGCTACTTTGAGCTTAGAGACCCAACCTTTATGACAAGCTTCATAGGTGGAATCCTGAGTTTTATAAGAAGGCTAAATAATTAGTCTTCATAGAACATTTGAAAATGAAATCTAAAATGTTCACCAATGCACTCATGTTCTTGTAAGTTTGTTCTAGGGGTCAACCCTGACTCTTGAGCATTGTAGGAGTGTTACATCACTCCTTAAGCTCACCCAATAATTCTATCAATCTTTCTCAAACTTCATTCTTGAGTTAGACATAAAGCTAGGCAAAAGAGCTATGGCAATGTATTGTGGATTAGCTAGAATAGTGAAATCTTTGATCTTTACCTTATGGAATCCTCATACCCTATCTAACAAGAATATTGAAGGTTTTTGTTCTACTTTGGAGTCTTGGAGTGCAGAATTTAGATATGGCCATTTATATGCTTATGGGCCAACTCCTCAATGTTTATACTTGCATGGATGAGGAATTATTATTATGAATTATCTTCGGTAAAATAGACCTTGGAAATCTGAAATTGACATCCATAGGCCATACTTGGGTTAGCTTGAAAATATGAAAGTAGCATACCTAATTAAGTTTGGTAGTATATATATGTGTGTATTTATGTATGTATTCAAATTGGGATGAAAATCCAAGTCCAATCCTTTTTGGGACAACATGTATTTTCACCTCTCATGTATATATAGGTATTTTTCTCCAACAAAATACACACACATGCAACCTTGAAAACTGTAGTTGATGGGCCATGAGTTGGAGTGCAGGTTGGCCATGGAAGATTGGATGTGTCCTCATCCAAGGCTTGCAAGCATAATTATGTATGTATCCTTAAGCTAAGGGAGAGCATCCCATTACAACAAGGGATAGCACCCCATTACAACGATAATGTAATGGGTGTCAGCACCAAGAACTTCATAGATGAAATGACAAATTTGTACACAGGCTTGAGGGCTTGTAAGTATTTCTTTGGTCTTGCTATGGTCTTGCTACAGGTTGGTTATGCATGTACTTACATAGCTAAATCATAGCTCAATAGGCCATCATATCATGGAACTTCTCACTCAAAAATGAATAAGAGTCAGACCAAACCTCTTTCTCCTTGTCAGAGTATCTAATGGAGACTATTCTGTGATGGTTTCAGAGGCTTTTCGTGGGTTTTTCTTTTGTTAAAAGTTGTGCATTGTTGTGGCATCACCTAGACCTGGAAATGAATTTGTATTGTGGGAATCTACTTCCAATGCTCTTATGCCCCTGGATCTGAAGCAAATAAAAATCTTAGTATGCAATTGATATTAAGCTCTCTTTAGCCCTACTCATGATCCTGTGTAGCTCTTGGGGAAGAAAATAAAAAAGTTTAGAATGAAATTGAGAGTAAGCTCTCTATAGTTCTCCTTATGATCCTTTCTAGCTCTAGGTGATTGTATCTGTAGTAGATTTTAGTCATTGATAGGTTAATTCAGGTCTTGGAAATCTAATGTCATTAAAGAATTTTCCTTGACTACCACCTTATCTAATGACTGGAACTTGCTATGCTCAATCCTAGAATTGCCTGAGTTGATTTATGATATTGTGGATTAGTGAAGGAATATTCCTACAGGTGTTAAAGTTTCATGGCCAATAAGGATTTTTCCTCTCAAATTGGTATCAAAACGAATTTTATACTTATGGGCCAACTCGTAAATGTTTATAATCGCTTGGATAGGAATTATGATTATGCATTATCTTTGGTAAAATAGACCTTTGAAATCTAAAATTGACATCCATAGGCCATATTTGGGTTAGCTTGAAAATATGAAATCAACGTGCCTAATTAATATTGGTAGTATATATATGTGTGTGTTTATGTATGTATTCAAATTGGGATGAAAATCCAAGTCCAATCCTTTTTGGGAAAACATGTATGTTCACCTCTCATGTATATATAGGTATTTTTCTCTCACAAAATACACACACATGCAGCCTAGAAAACTATAGTTGATGGGCCATGAGTTGGAGTGCAGGTTGGTCATGGAAGATTGGATGTGTCCTCATCCAAGGTTTGCAAGCATAATTATGTATGTATCCTTAAGCTAAGGAAGAATATCCCATTACAACAAGGGAGAGCATCTCATTACAACGATAATGTAATGGGCGTTAGCACCAAGAACTTCATGGATGAAATGAAAAATTTGTACACAGGCTTGAGGGCTTGTAAGTATTTCTTTGGTCTTGCTACAGGTTGATGAAATGACAAATTTGTACACGGGCTTGAGGGCTTGTAAGTATTTCTTTGGTCTTCCTGTGGTCTCGCTACAGGTTGGCTACGCATGTACTTACATAGCTAAATAGGCCATCATATCATGGAACTTCTCACTTAAAAAGGAATAAGAGTCACACTAGACCTCTTTCTCCTTGTCATAGTATCTAATAGAGACTATTCTGTGATGGTTTCAGATGATTTTCGTGGGCTTTTCTTTTTTTAAAAATTGGGCATCATCATGGCATTACCCAGACCTAGAAATGAATTTGCATTGTGGGAGTCTTCTTCCAATGCTCCTATGCCCGTGGATCTGAAGCAAATAAATAGCTTAGTATGCAATTGAGATTAAGTTCTCTTTAGCCCTACTCATGATCCTTTGTAGCTCTTGGGGAAGCAAATAAACAAGTTTAGAATGTAATTGAAAGTAAGTTCTCTCTAGTTCTTCTTATGATCCTTTGTAGCTCTAGGTGATTGTATCTGTAGTAGATTTTAGTCATTGATAGGTTAATTCAGGTCTTGGAAATCTAATGTCATTAAAGACTTTTCCTTGAATACCACCTTATCTAATGACTGGAACTTGCTATGCTCAATCCTAGAATTGCCTGAGTTGATTTATGATATGTTGGATTAGTGAAGGAATATTCCTACAGGTGTTAAAGTTTCATGGCCAATAAGGAATTTTCCTCTCAAATTGGTATCAAAATGAGTTTTATACTTATGGGAAAACTCGCCAATGTTAATACTTGCTTGGATGAGGAATTATTATTATGAGTTATCTTCGGTAAAATAGACCTTCGAAATCTGAAATTGACATCCATAGGCCATATTTGGGTTATCTTGAAAATATGAAATCAGCGTTCCTAATTAAGATTGGTAGTATATATATGTGTGTATTTATATATGTATTCAAATTGGGATGAAAATCCAAGTCCAATCCTTTTTGGGACAACATGTATGTTCACCTCTCATGTGTATATAGGTA
Organism: Pinus taeda; assembly: GCA_000404065.3. Classification (NCBI taxonomy): domain Eukaryota; kingdom Viridiplantae; phylum Streptophyta; class Pinopsida; order Pinales; family Pinaceae; genus Pinus; species Pinus taeda. Next base: position 30,034 of record APFE030872799.1, read on the forward strand.
TTTTTTTCTGACAAAATACACACACATGCAACCTAGAAAAGTATAGTTGATGGGCCATGAGTTGGAGTGCAGGTTGGTCATGGAAGATTGGATGTGTCCTCATCCAAGGCTTGCAAGAATAATTATGTATGTATCCTTAAGATAAGGGATATCATCCCATTACAACAAGGGAGAGCATCCCATTACACCAATAATATAATGGGTGTTAGCACCAAGAACTGAATGGATGAAATGAAAAATTTGTACATAGGCTTGAGGGCTTGTAAGTATTTCTTTGGTCTTGCTGTGGTCTTGCTACAGGTTGATGAAATGACAAATTTTTACACAGGCTTGAGGGCTTGTAAGTATTTCTTTGGTCTTGATGTAGTCTTGCTATAGGTTGGCTACACATGTACATACATAGCTAAATCACAGCTAAATAGGCCATCATATCATGGAACTTGTCACTCAAAAAGGAATAAGAGTCACACCATACCTCTTTCTCCTCAACAGAGTATCTAATAGAGACTATTATGTGATGGTTTCAGAGGATTTTTGTGGGCTTTTCTTTTGTTAAAATTTGGGCATCACTGTCACATCACCCAGACCTGGAAATGAATTTGCATTGTGGGAGTCTACTTCCAATGCACTTATATGCTCTTATGCCCTGGATCTAAAGCAAATAAACAAGATTAGTATGCAATTGAAATTAAGCTCTCTTTAGCCCTACTCATGATCCTTTGTAGCTCTTGGTGAAGCAAATAAACAAGTTTAGAATGCAATTGAGAGTAAGCTCTCTATAGTTATTCTTATGATCCCTTGTAGCTCTAGGTGATTGTATCTGTAGTAGATTTTAGTCGTTAAAAGATTAATTCAGGTCTTCAAAATCTAATGTCATTAAAGACATTTCCTTGACTACCACCTTATCCAATGACTGGAACTTGCTATGCTCAATCCTAGAATTGCCTGAGTTGATTTATGATATGGTGGATTAGTGAAGGAATTTTCCTACAGGTGTTAAAGTTTGAGGGCCAATAAGGATTTTTCCTCTCAAATTGGTATGAAAACAAATTTTGTACTTATGGGCCAACTCCTCAATGTTTATACTTTCTTGTATGAGGAATTATTATTATGAATTATCTTTGGTAAAATAGAGCTTCGAAATCTGAAATTGACATCCATAGGCCATATTTGGGTCAGCTTGAAAATATGAAATCAATGTGCCTAATTAAGATTGGTAGTATATATATGTGTGTATTTATGTATGTATTCAAACTGGGATGAAAATCCAAGTCCAATCCTTTTTGGGACAACATGTATGTTCACCTCTCATGTATATATAGGTATTTTTCTCTAACAAAATGCACACACATGCAGTTGTTAGGTCCCTATACTACTAGTGTAACCCCTTATTGTTATTAGTACAACCCCCTTATTATATTGTTTTTCCCATGCAGTCCCCATATTGTTATTATTGTGCCCCATAGAAGCCCATTATTGTTATTATTGTGCCCTTACATTATTATTGTTATGTTGGCTTTGATTATATTATGACCTCTTAGACTCCTATATATAGAAACGGGGTCTTGCCATTTGTATCCTCTAAGAATTGTTCATTTGTGTAATTTAAAGGAGGTTGCCCCCTCAAAGACGCTGATTTATAATGCGTTCATATATATTTTCTATCTTTTTGTGAGTTGGTTTCATAACATTTGGTACCAGAGCTTTGGATTCTGGGGTTTCACTGCTCCAAAAAGGTCATCGTGGAATTTTTGCTATAACGTTTTTTCTATGACATTTCAAAAGCTAAAAAAAAACCCATTTGAGAAGACATCTTGCTGAACCTTGGGTTCGAATTTCAGAGCTTGTCTCACTATATTTTCAAATATATGATCTAAGGAATTTAGGGTTTGCAAGCTCCAAAATTTCAACTAAAACATGTCACCGTGGGATTGTCACTATAATTATTTCGCTACGAAGTTTCAAAATCTAAACCAGAAACCCATTTGAGAAGAAATCGGTCTGAACCTTGACTCCGAATTTCAGATCCTGTCTCACTACAGTTACATAGATATAGTTTGAGGAAGTTATGGTTTGTGCAGACCCCTGAATTACATTCCAAACAGGTGACCAGGGGAAAATCGTCATAACTGTCTCTCTGAGCATCAGATTGAAATTTCGTAAGAATTTATAGAAATAGGACTTCTTGTAGTTTTCTATGTATTAGTTGCAGGTACTAAGGTCGAAACAATGAGACATGGCATGTCGTAAAAGTTCACTCTACTGAACTAGTCTATAATTAGGTCACCATGGGAGATTTGGCATAACTCATTCTTGGATAATCAAATTCTCCTCAAACTTGGGGGGTTAGAAATAGAACTCAAATAGATACCATAGGAAGCAATTTCAGAACTTGGAGATCTAAAATTACATAGTTATAGTGATTTCAATATCGAGCTCCTAAAATCAAGAAAAATCGAGATGAGGAAGCTTGATGGCAAGGATCCGTAAATTGGATACTATAGATGGAGAAATATTTTGATCTACATGGTGTACCACTATCACAAAAGGTATGTATTGCATATTCATATTTAGAGCAAGATCAATTTTTATGGTATAAAGGACTTTTTTCTCATAAACCACTTGTTACGTGGTCAATTTTGACGGAGGAAATTATAGCACATTATGAGGATACAAAGATCAAGACCTTCTTTAGAGAAGCACCACAAAAATTGGAAGAAAAAAGAGAAAAAGGGCTTTGTTAGAAAGAGGAAAGAAAAATTATGGCAACAAGGAAGTCTACCCCTCACAACTATAAAGATGGAAGTGTTGTTTCTCCTAGCCTTCCACAACCTACAAGGGTTACACCATAACAATTGGAAGAAAAAAGAGAAATAGGGCTTTGTTACAATTGTGATAAAAAATGCACTAAATTTCATAAGTGCATTGAGAAGAAATTATTTTACATAGAGTATGAAGAGGAGGAAGAAAAGGATCAAGAAACATCAAAAGAAGAGGATATATGCTAGGGCCCAACCCTAGAGAAAGAATAAATGAATCCTACCATATCTTGTAAAGCATTGGAAAGAATTACCACTCCTCAAACTCTCAAGATAGAAGGACATATCAAGAAGAAAAAGGTTCAATAAGTGAAAGATCATATTAAGAAAGAAGAAATGAATCCAACCATATCTTGTAATGCATTCGCTGGAATTACCACTCCTCAAACTATCAAGATAGAAGGGCATATCAAGAAGAAAAATGTTCAAGAAGTGAAAGATCACATCAAGCATCAAGAAATGAATCCAACCATATCTTGTAAAGCATTGGAAGAAATTATCACTCCTCAAACTCTCAAGATAGAAGGACATATCATGAAGAAAAAGGTTCAAGCAGTGAAAGATCACATCGAGCATCAACAACAAGTTCTCCAACTTTTAAAGGATAATGCCACTTTGTTGCAGAATCAAATGAAACAACAGGTAGATCAACATCACAATGAAAAAAATTTGATGTAGGTGATTGGGTATTTTTATGGCTACATCTCAAGAAAGCTATTTATGAGAAGGAAATGTTGGCAATACTAAATGCACTTAAGAAATGGCAACCTCATCCAATGGGAAGACACTTCAAGGTAAAAATGGATCATGATAGTCTTAAATACATTTTAGAAGAAATATTGTCTTTAGAAGAACAGAAAAAATGGGTCACAACTATGTTGGGTTATGACTTTGACATCATCTACAAAAAAGCGAAGAAAATTTTTGTTGCAGATGCACTCTCAAGAAGGGATGAGGATGTGGAAGCATTGTTTTGTGTTATTTCTATTATCCAACCAGATTGGATAAATGAAGTAAGGGATAAATGGAAGAAGGATGAAGAAGTGTGGCCATTCATTCAAAAGTTGCAGAAGATCCCAGTTCAAACAATATTGCTAGAAATTGAAGAGAAAGGAAAAATCATATTGGAATCTTAAGCAGTCACAAAAACAAGAACCCGACAGCTATGAAACCGATCAATTTCAGAGTATCTCATCAAGTGGAAGAACTTACCTACGGAAGATTCCACATGGGAGGATAAGAATTCTATACAGAAGCATCAAGAACTACTCAAGCATTGAGGACAACACTTTTTGAAGGAGAGGGGCACGTTAGGCCCCTATATTACTAGTGTAAACCCTTATTGTTATTAGTACAACCCCCTTATTATATTGTTGTACCCATGTAGTCCCCATATTGTTATTATTGTGCCACATAGAAGCCCACTATTGTTATTATTGTTCCCTTACATTATTATTGTTATGTCGACTCTGATTATATTATGACCCCTTAGACTCCTATTAATAGAAAGGAGGTCTTGTCATTTGTATCACCAAGAATTGTTCATTTGTGTAATGTAAAGGAGGTTGCCCCCTAGAAGAGGCTTATTTATAAGGCGTTGATCTATCTTTTCTATCTTTTTGTGAGCTCGTTTCATAACATCATCCAAGGCTTGCAAGCATAAGTATGTATATATCCTTAAGCTAAGGGATAACATCCCATTACAACAAGGGACAACATCCCATTACAATGATAATGTAATGGGTGTTAGCACCAAGAACTTCATGGATGAAATGACAAATTTGTACACAAGCTTGAGGGCTTGTAAGTATTTCTTTGACCTAGTTGTAGTCTTGCTACAGGTTTGCTATGCATGTACTTACATAGCTACAAAGGCCATCATATCATGGAACTTCTCACTCAAAAATGAATAAGAGTCATGCCAGCCCTCTTTCTCCTCATGGAAGTATCTAATAGAGACTATTCTTTGACAATTTTGGAGGCTTTTTGTGGGCTTTTCTTTTGGTCAAAATTGGGCATCACCATGGCATCACCCAGGCCTAGGAATTTGCATTATGGGAGTCTACTTCTAATGCTCTTATGCCCCTCGATCTAAAGCAAATAAACAAGCCTAGTATGCAATTGAGATTAAGCTCTCTTTAGCCCTGCTCATGATCCTTTGTAGCTCTTAGGGAAGCAAATAAACAAGTTTATAATGCAATTGAGAGTAAGCTCTCTATAGTTCTGCTTATGAGACTTTGTAGCTCTAGGTGATTGTATCTGTAGTAGATTTTAGTCATTGATAGGTTAATTTAGGTCTTGGAAATCTAATGTCATTAAAGACTTTTCCTTGACTACCACCATATCCAATGACTGTAACTTGCTATGCTCAATCCTAGGATTTCCTGAGTTGATTTATGATATGGTGGATTAGTGAAGGAATTTTCCTATAGGTGTTAAAGTTTCAGGGCCAATAAGTATTTTTCATCTCAAATTGGTATCAAAACGAATTTTATGTGCCTTAGACGATTAAATGCCACAAATCATAGTGAGATGTGCTTAAGTATGGGTTAAGTAATTGCATTGTGGGAGAACTAGTATGAATTTACAATGTCTATCAAAAGAAGAAAGGTGCAACTAATATGCATTTATAATGTATATCAAAACAAGAAAGGTGCATTATAGAATGCATGTGGTGTCATAAGAGAGGCATCACATCACTATATCAAGGATATAAAAATAAAAGGGTATAAAAAATGTGAATAAAAAAATGGATACATACAATATTTAGTGAAAATAGGGGTTTTATAAATTGGGAAGGTGTGTTGGATTTATATTGGTAGGGGGTTAAATAATGTGATTTTTAGAGGTATTTTCGAATATGTAGTCAAATTAAGGGTATTGTTTAGTATGCCATGAATGCACATGCTATGTCAAAGGTTTAATGAGTGAAGCTCCCGTGTTTTATTGAAGCAATGTGAAAAGAAATATACAAATTTTTATGTTGAAGTTCATAGGTATGGCTACTAGGTTTAGTATAGTAATACACTAATGGTACAAATATTGAGGAATGTATGTCAATAACATGTTGGGTAAATGTGGAAAAAAAAAGAGGAGGCACAAGGTCGATGACTATGTAGATGTATTCGAAGATGACTATGACATAATTGCAAGAATATGAATGCCCCAGAATTTAGCTATCACATCGCGTGAAAACAAATAGCTGATTGGAAGCAAGAAATATTGGAATAATTTTTTTTTTGTCTTAAGAAAAGATCAAGGTTTCTGCTAGCATGAATAATATAACAAAAAATTACTACCACACCGAACTCACAACATGGGAACCATAGTGATTGATTAGTACTTCCTTTTAATGTCTTGTATATTTCATTTCCTAAGAAATAATTATATGTTATACTTTATCTAATTGATCTGGAAATGCTACGAGTGAAGTTAAGAAATAGACTAATGGGGTTTGGTGCATCTCAGACCAGAGAGAGATCCCGCTTTAGAATCTAGTTGTTGATATTTTATATCAAAGAGGCTACAGAGGGAAAAAACTCTTAAAAAGGAAAAGTGATCCAACAAATTTTAGGGAAAAGGAACTGGACAACGAACACCGAGGACGGTGTTAATAAAAGGGGAGGAGAATGTAATATCCCTCCATTGCATTAAAAATGCTCTGGTTAGACTGAGTTGGGTTAGAATAATCATGGAAAAACCAAAGAAGAATATTGAATTAATTATGGTTATTTATTTATAAATAAATAGATGATATGTATGTACATGGGAACAAGACACCTAGAAACGAGGTTCTTGCCAAAACAAAATAAAGATAAAAATCTCATTGATTAATGAGATTTGATAATTCTTTCATGATAAGTATTCTAGAATAAAATTGTAGATAAGCTTAATGGATGGGAGAGAAATATCCATTAAGTTGCTTGGCTGAAGAAAGATGCTAAGCTTAGAAAATCCTAAAAGAGCCTCGCGAGAGAAAGGCGAGATTTTATTGAAAATCCTAGGCAAGTGGATAAGGATATCCACAAAAGCCAGATGTAGCTAAAAGGAAACCTTATCATGAAAGACAAGTATTTTAATACTTGAGAAGAGGATCAAGAGGTTGGTGATCCCTAGGAAAGTTCATCTCAGCACGGGGGGAATTGGAGTATAGTTCATGGTTGGGTGGTGGGTGTGCCCATTAAGTATGGATATCTACAGTGTTTCCTAATTAGAAAATCAGTGCATAATTCTTTCACTGAATACTTATGAAATTACTTGATGCATTTGAACAATATCATTATTTCTTATGCCTATTAATATTGCAATGATTTTATTTTATATAAATTCTTCCATGACTTTTGATGACTCCTGATTCAAGAGTCATTTTACATATGGTGCATACAGATTCTATGGTTCATTCAAATACTTATAGAATTTGGGATTTTCCTTTATAATGGATGTGATCAAATGTATAATGCTATTAAGGGAAGATATATATTTTGTAAATTGAAGAAATCACATGTACGAGGATATTAAATTATGATGTTTGTATATTAGAGAATATGAATCTGTAAACTATGATAAGAGGATGAACTTACTAGGGTAAATATTATGAACATAGAAATGAACAAGAGAGAGAAGTTGTTTAGTGAAATATGTGGCATTTATATCTAGAGGGATTTACTCCTCCTTCTGATACAAAGCATGTCTGATAAGAAATTGTTAACATAAAAAGGGCCTAAAACGTATGCAAAAAGAATTGGTTATGAAATTAGAAAATATCAAACACGGGGAGTATATTGGAAGTGGAATTACAGGGGTCCACTTACTAGAGCACTGTAAGGAATTGAAAAAAAACTATAACATAATAGATCCTTACAAGCATTATCAAAAGCATATACTTGTTGAAGATAGTGAAGCTGCGATGTAGATAATACTAAGGTAAATTGTTGGCATTAACTACAAAATTAGTATGCCAGACTACCTAGTATTATCTAAAATTGGTATTGTGTATAATTTCATCATTCTACACTACAAGCAATATTAATGATAGACAGAAAAATTGAAACCTAGAACTTTTAACGATTAAGAGGGCAACAAAATGACGACGTGCTAGGAAATTTGAGTGAAATATTGAGCCAGACAACTAAGCTACAGAGCTACTACTAGAATAAATGCCTATAAAGGAACAAATTTCTCTAACATTAGCTAGAAAATTTACGTAATAACTTAAAGAATTCAATAAGTATATGAGACAAGTATTGAATCCTTTTCCTTTATGAAGTACTACGCTAAGTCAGTGTATTTACTACGTTTAGAATAACACAATATTATGATTTAAATTCAATACATTGAGTATTTGGTTTAGGTAATAATAACGTTATATTTTAGGTAGATTAATGTTCAAGAAACTAGATGGTAAATAGATTAATTTGTAATGACGCTAACAACATAGACTATAAATAAAGAAGTAGGAAATCAATCCTATAGATTCGAAAATATCCAGAATAGGCCCATGGACATAGAGCAATGATTGGTAGAGAGAGGGTTAGCTCTAGGTGGTTCTAGGGGACTAGCGGACTTGGAAAAGTCCCTTAATACTCAGATGGAATAGTAAAAGAGAAAGAAGTCCCTTAATACTTTGATGGAATCATAACAAAGAAAGGATTTACTAGGGGAAGAATTAAGGATTTAAGTAGCCCATGTATTTTTTTTCTCAGTAAATCTATCTATTATATTATGTACAGTGAAAATTTTACATTCAGGATGACAATGTGCCCAAGGTCAACAGTGGCGCTGTGGGCTTGGCAATCACATAACATCATTTCCCGCACAGGGGCATTACTATGATACCCAAAAAGAGCCATTGGGACACCAACAAGACTTCGACCAAACTAAAACCTCCCACGCAGGGGCACGATACCTGACTGAAACTGCCCACGCAGGGGCGTAGGAGCATAACAAAAAATCCCACGCAGTGGCCTCAAAAGAGATTCAAAGACTTCCCTATCAGGTATAACCAGAACATAACCAGAACAGTGTATACATAACCAGAACCAAAGAAAACATAAAGCATGACCATGGACATAACCAGAACCGGAGAGAACCAAAACATAACCTGGACAGCGCTTGGTGGGGAGGACGTGGTCCAGCAGAGGACTATTCGGGTGGCTTTTCCTCCACCACTTCGCACCAGCCATATTTCTCCCGCAGAGTTTCTGAGTCCTCCTCAGCTTCTTCCTTGGTGGTCGTTGCTTCCAGAGCCTGAGGGCTTTTAGAAGCTTGCCCAGGTGCCTCCTCAGGTGGCTTTTCTTCCGTGCCCAAGCTTCCCACAGGGATCCTCTCCATACTGCTCTCTCCTCCAGCTTCGTCCTGAGATTCCTCAAGAAATAAGACTGATACATGAGCGTTAATGCGGGGTCTGGCCTGCGTGCAACCAAAAGAGAATATGGTAGACCCGAAAGCGGGTGTAGGGGCTGGCTCAGCATTAGGACTGCTCGAGTCCATGAACTGGCTTGCCTGAATGGGGGTGGCCTGAATTCCTCTATGACACTGGCAGCAGCAACACCGAACTCGTGGTCGTGAGGATGGAGAGCGAGCCGGTCTTCCGCGGGCCGGACCTCTTCTTCGAAACATTGTTGCAGGGGCTGCAGGGGCGGGTACGGATGCAGGTGCGGAATTAACGCAGTGCCCCGCAGTCCAGAGCTACCGCCGAAATGTGCCCAAACAACAACTAGAAAACACGCCGACGTTGCCCACAGGGTTAGAAGCCTGGAGGATGCGACAGCTAACAACAAACTGTTTGCCATGACTCGGCTTTTCTCCCTTAATAGCAGCCCATCGATTCCCTTGGAGCCTGTACTCTGCAGCTGCAAGTTGCAGTCTCCCCATGGTATCATAACTCTCATTGAATGCCTACCGCCTCCCTTGTAACGACAATCCATGGCGGCGGAGGTTTAATTCAATGCTCTGTTTGAACACGAGGCAGCACATGGCTACCATGTGGCTCCTCTTCTACACACGTCTTGTCACCCGCACCCGGGGTAGCAGCCCATGTTAATGCTATACGAATTATGATATCATCATAAGAATATTATAGGGAAAAATACTGATATAATTATACCAGAGATACATTTTCTTTTAAATTGAAAACACAATGAAAATATTGCTTTATTTATAGTCTATGTTGTTAGAGTTTGTCTATATTTCTTATCCTATCTCCCTAGCTTGGTAGAGACATGATTCCTCTATTCTATTTGCAATAATTTGTTATTTCACGCAATCTATAATTAAATTGTTAATATCTCCTAGGTTCATATAAATGATAATTTACCTTTACAAATTCATAGCTCGGGTCCCACACAATCTTTCCATGATTTAATATTACCAAAATTGGAAGCATTAATACACCTCAAAGAAATTCTAGATTATAAAAAATTATGAGAACTAAACCCATAATTTGTACCTATCATATCAATTACAGAAATTCAAGATATCAAAACTATTTTTAGACTATACTTCATAAATAATTATGCACAAATGGTCTAACTAGAATAGTTGAGGCTAGATAGTAATTAGTAAGCACACTCGCCACTCAACTATGAATTGTGCTTCCATTTCCACCCGGGCCGAGAGTACTTTCCCCCTGATATCAACAACCTTTGTTGATGCTTTCTATAGGTATCTAATAACTTTCTTTCATGATAATGTTTTGTTTCGAAGCTTCCCTCTTTTGTGGAACTTTTCTATCCACTTACCTAGGCTCAACAACCTTTGTTGATGCTTTCTATAGGTATCTAATAACTTCCTTTCATGATAATGTTTTGTTTGGAAGCTTCCCTCTTTTGTGGAACTTTTCTATCCACTTACCTAGGCTTTTGCGTAAACGCCTGCCTTTCTCTCCCATAGATCTTTACGCTTATCCAAGCTTATTATCTTTCTCCAACTAAGTAGCTTAATGGATTTTTATCTCCCATCCATCAAGCTTATCTAGAATTTCATCTAGAATTCTATCATGAAAGAATTTTTCAATCTCATTTAACTATGAGATTTTGTTTTGTTTTCTTTGTCAAGTATCCCATATTTGAGTGTTTCATTCCCAAGTACTTCTGACCCCCTCTACTTATTTATTAATTCAATTTATTTGTTTACGTAAACATATGAATGCTTTTCATGGCCTTTTTCCACTATTCTTACTGGCAAAATTTAAACTTAAAAGAAAACCATTACATCAATGGAGGGGTATTACATTCTTCCCCCCTTTAATTCACACCATCCTCGGTGTGTATTTCCCAATCAATTTTCTCACACTTAGTGTTGGGTACATATTATATAATTTACCTTCTCACTCGCAAGTAACCGCTTCAAAAGTACAATTTTTCCCTTGTACTTCAATCCAATTCATACTTTTCCAAATCTAGGATACATAGGAGTTGTTCCAGCAAGTCTCCTTTGATGGCTACCTTTATAATTTGTCCCAATCAATTTTGTTAGAGCGATTACGTACATATTTCTAATTTTTTTTATGAATTTTAGTATGATTGGGTAATGTTAATTAACAAGCTATGGGTTCAATTTTTCCCGCAATGTGTTTCCCCCTTTTGAATTTTCTTGTGTTTCTGGTAGAATAAAAGAAAATGCCTCATTTTCTAGTATGTATGTACGCATTGTAGTATATCTAGGGTGGATAATATGAGCTACAGAGGGAGGTACCCAAGGTAATAATGAGATGTAAGCATAATAAATTAATGGGCCATAGTTACTAAATAAAGTGCTTAACCTGCATAATGTAAGGGACCACAAGTAGTTAGGAAATAATGTGATAAGCCCATAGTATTGGATATATGGTATTGAGAGACCCATGATTATTACCCATGATATTATTGTATGTATGAAGCCTATATAGAGGCTAGAGACTCTCAATCGAGGGATGTCAACAATTATTGTATTGATAAACATATGGCTTGTGGAGTGTTCTCCTTTCTTGAGGAGTAGTTGTATGTTGTTACCCTACCTCAAGGGTTTTGATATTAAAAAATAAGCATTTCCATTCTAGCAATATCTTGTATTTGATCTTGGGTTTATTTTGCTATAAAAAATTATTATATTTGCAGGTAAGATCTATTACAAGTGCTATTAGAGCACTTTCTTGGACAAAGAGGGGGAGAATGTTTTCATTTTTTGCAGGAATTTTTTGGGCGATGATTTTGCAAATAAGATCTAAATATTTTGGTGTAAAATTTGCAAAAAAAAAAAATATAGAATATCTAAATTACGTGCAAAAAATATCCAATTTAAAAAAAATTAGTCGAATCAAAGTCTGGATGAGGGAGATATCGTTGATTTAAAATCAATTGTTTTGCAGAAATGTTTTCTAACAATAATTTTTGTAGGGAATTTTAGAAAAGTAATTGCATATTTGAGCTCCTCTTGAAAAATCACCCAATTTCAATAAAGAAGAAATTAATTGAATCAGACTTCGGATGAGGGAGATATCGTTGACTTAAAATGTGTTTTTTTAATATCAAAATCCTTGAGGTAGGGTAACACCATAAAACTACTCCTTAAGGAAGGAGAACACTCGACAAACCATATTCTTGTCAATACAATAATCCATGACATCCCTCAATGGAGAGTGTATAGCCTCTATATAGGCCTTGTACATATAATACCATGGGTTTCTCTATACCATATATTCAATATTATGGGCTTATCACATTATTTCTTAACTACTTGTGGTCCCATACATTATGCGGGTTAACCACTTTGTTTACTAACTATGGCCCATTTATTTATTATTCTTACATCTCATTATTACCTTGTGTACCTCCCTGTATACCCCATATTATCCCCCATAGGTATACTACATTCCACCCCCTTAAATATGTTTGGTCCCCAAAACATGAGAAGAACACAAATAATAAGATCTACTCAAAAGAGTAGTCCATTGGTACCATGCACATGCATCTAGCCGTCATAGAGAAAGGTGAACACTCAATATAACTAGTGCCTCACTCTCTTGAGATGGAATTTGGTTCTAACGGTTCCTCTGTGTTGATGTGTTGGGGGTGGATCATCGCACCTCTCTATCTATTTCCCAAGCGTTGTTGTCCATGTTACTAGTTTGTTGCCACCTTGTTGGTTGTTGCCTTGTTGGGTGATGCAAGTGGTGATATTCTGAAGCTTTAACTATTGGAATATATTTCATTAATTCGTCTACTATTGGTGTCTGAGTGGTGTCTGGTGACTTTTTTTGCACCTCCACTATTGGTGTCTGAGTTGCGTCTGGTGCTTTTTCAAGTACTTGGCTTTATGTCTGTGTTGGGTTTTTGACCATCAAGGGCTCATCATCTGATACAATCTCTACCTAGTTCTTAATGGAAGTATCCTACAATGTAATTTTCTTCTTTTTATACCAGAGCTTCATGAATTTCTTCTATGCATTAATATTGATAGTGCCCATTGATTTCCATCCAAGGGTATCCCAAAATAACATCCACATTATCCATATCTGAAGTAAAAAATTAGAATGCATAACATACTTATCCATAGAAAGCTTCAAATATTTATAAATTTGAACACCCTCATTATCAACCTATGATTTTGCAATATGTTTTGTTGAAAGTTGTAATTTTTTTGCCATATTAACATTGATAAAATTATACTTGCAACTAGGAATGATAAACACAATGATCTGCTCCTTCTAAATATATCCATGAACCTGTAATAAGGAAATACCAACAGAAAATAACCCTTTAGGTCTCTTGTTTTCCTTCATTCCAATATGAGAACATTTGTCAAAAACAATTTTTCAATTTCTTTAAGATCACATAACTTCAGAAACTCATTGTCAAGTGATTTCCACCATAGAGAAGCCTCACCTTCCAAATAATACCCTATGGAGATGCTCCAAAATCATGGGTGGTCGATGTTTTCAAATTGTATTAATTTTTTAATAGTGGGTCCATTAGAAAAAATTACGTACTTTGTGCAAAAAAAAAAAAAGTGGCCACAACTCGGTCAATATGGCTCAAAATCCTTATTATAGCCTATTTTCATAATTGGAATGATGATTCTTCATCTTCCCATGTGATTGAAATCCCGATCTGGGAGATCTAGAAACTAAGATCTGCGCTACAACTGTCTCCTCATCATAAAAATTCTGAAAATAAAAAATAAAAAATAAAATAAAATAGTTGACTTTAAATCAACGATATATCCCTCATCCACACTTCGATTCGATCGAGGTTTTTTTTTGAAACTAGGTAATTTTTCAAGAGGAGCTTAGATCTGTAAATACATTTCCAAATTTTCATATATGTGAAAAAAATTATTGGAGAGTCATCACCCATGAATTGTCATCTGAAAAATGTTCTGCAAAATAATTGATTTTAAATCAAGGATATCTCTCTCATCCGGACTCCGCTTTGACTTTTTGTTTGTTTTGAAATTGGGTATTTTTTACAAGGAATTCAGAATTCTATTTTTTGTTTAAGATTTTGCACCAAAATGTTCAGATCTAATTTTCAAACTCATCGCCCAAAACATTCCTGCAAAAAAATGAAATATATTCTCCCCCTCTTTGCCCAAGAAAGTGCTCTGGTACCACCTGTAGTAGATCTGACCTCAAAATATAATAAAATGGAAAATATGCCCAAGAAATAAAATAAGAAATTTACAAAATGAAATTTTTTCTTTATTAATATCAAAAATCTTAAGGTAGGGTAACACCATAAAAGTACTCCTTAAGGAAGGAGAACACTCCACAAGACATATGTTTGTCAATGCAATAATCCTTGACATCTCTCAATGGAGAGTCTGTAATCTCTATATAGGGTTCATACATACATTACCATGGGTAATAACCATGGGTCTCTCAATACCATATATCCAATACTATGAGTTTATCACATTATTTCCTACCTACTTTTGGTCCCTTACATTATGCAGGTTAACCACTTTATTTATTAAATACGACTTATTTATTTATTATCCTTAAATATCATTATTAACTTGGGTACCTCCCTATGTACCCCATATTATCCAACCTAGGTATACTACATGCAGATCACCTACATCCATACCTTTATCCACATGTATTCAAACAATTTCAGTAACTTTAATATAGACTAACAATGATGCCATGAATTATTTTATTCTTTTTATTTACAGCTATATCCAATGTCATGAATATGATCTGTTGTGAATTCAAAATAGGAACTTACCACTTTTCCATTCATATTACTTACATAGAAGGCATAGTAATTACTAGAATATTTGTATCATTTCAATTTATGCTATGAGTCCAATACCTTTGTATCCACCGTCATCTATTATGTGGATTCCAATGTAAGATAAATTACTCTTACCAATACTATTCTCAAAATGGACTCACCCAATTTCAATGTAATTATTTTGTTGCATATCTCCATACACTTCTATATCCAGATAAATGTATAAGGACACTATTAACCTAGATACTCAATGGGTGTATGGATATACTTGAACTTCATGGTTAATTATAAAAAATATTTTCCTTGTGCATACCCATGAAACCTTCCACTTTTACATAATACATTATCACCATTGTTGTTATCAATTCCATCCATCATCATTACTATTCATTCATATGTGTATATATTTTCATTTACCAAAAAAAGTTAACTTTAAAAGTTTTCTACGATTATTTGGTCATACCCTTTTGCCTATTTGGATAGTCGACTCGGTTGCTTCGCTATCCACTTTCCTCGTTTATCATTACAGTTCACCACTTTGTAGTCATTTTTAATTCCATAATCTTCCAATCTTTGAAGTTTGTAATGGATTCACAATAATGAGTTCTAATCCCACAAAAGTTTTGTGGAGATTTTCCTAAAATTGACTTCCAAACTACGATTCTTTTATAATTTATGCGTTGGTCAATTTTTTATTTTATTTTAATATCAGGCTGATAATTTATGTACTTCTTCCATACTATCTCCCAATATCTTCATACTTGCTTAATTTCTTAGGTACTAGTTTTACAATCTATAGCGTATATATTATGCATTTATTAAGTCTATCTTCATACTTGCTTAATTTCTTAGGTACTAGTTTTACAATCTATAGCGTATATATTATGCATTTATTAAGTCTTTCACGTATCTAATTTTTCACATTACTCAACCAATTTTCATTATTATTTTTTCATATATAATTCTTGAAAGAAATAATTTGCCACAACCCTTTATTAGATAACTTGAATCCCAACCTCTATTACTTACGAGCCTTTTTACTACAGTTTAGAACACCAACTGAAAATATCTATTGTTTAATAAACCATGACCTCAAGAGTTGTAAAATAGTTGTATATTTTACAGCACTTCGGAGGAATTACAATTTGGTCTTTTATTTATAAGTTGAGATTCAACTTGAATGAAGCCCTCCTTAATCCTTAGTTATGTATCCAATGTTGGTTTCCATCTGCGATCCTGCCTTTTTAAAACTTATATGTTGGTGTACTAAATACCAGAGAACATATGTTCCATGTGTTTCATCTATTTAGACTAGGGTGGAGATATAAGTTTCCTATTTTTTTTTAACCTAATCATTACTCATCTGAGATTTCTAGTAGATCTGTCTCTTAAGGACTCTTTGTTCATTACTAGTTTTAATAAAACCTCCAAGAAACTAGAACATAAGCTCAAAGGAAATAATGCAACAGAGCTATTTGTGTTGTTGCTCAGTCCTACTTCAATAACAAAGTTATGATCATACCATAGACTTTATTTCTAAAATGGAAATAATGAACTATTTTGTAACTTTCCTCGGGAAGACTTATTCAACCCAAATTTGTTGTTTTGGTTGTGGTGTTATTTTCCAACATCTTTGTTTTTCTTTAAGGACATAATCTTATCCCATGAAATAAGTTATCTGCAAATCGGAAATCAGCTACTGATCACACCGTCTTCAATTACCAAATACTCATGGTCCGCTCATGTCTACTTAACTCAGATCTCCCTTTTGATAAAATACATAATCGTTTCACGTACCATCATATGTTGTAAGTACCTATGAAAATTCAATAGATCAATCATATGACCAAACACTTAGCTAGATCACCCGCTACTTGTGATGTTCATAGGTGACATTTATGATGTTTATATAGTACAATAAGATTGGTGATCATGGAAAATCTACTCTTTAGTGATTATGGTAAATGTATTATCCCTGTAGAAAACAAGGTAAGAGATCTTAAGAAAATGTGGAGAGTTAGAAAGTGCCCAAGAACCCTCTTAATAAATGAATACATGTTTCATACAATATTGTACTCTTATTATGCCAGTGTCCTGAGTCCCCCACTTATATACTTTAGTTTTCATTTTCCGATGTGCTATAGTAGTAACATTAGAGCATACAAGCTCCATCACTCGCAAAAATAATAGGAGATAAATTTGTATGACTTATATTTTAATAAAATATTGTAGCATAAGTTGTATAACCATATGCCTTAGAGATTTTTTTTCTCAAATAGTTAAAATAACCAGTCGTTGATATCATACCATGCTAATGTGGTTGAGAATAAAAAAATTATTTGAGTGTATTCCCATTAAGTAACTTCTCCTCTAAGATATCCATTCACATTTCTATGAGCAACTCTATGTTATATCATTTAATTTGTAATGTTCATAATAACTCATTTATTTATGAGATTAATTGATGAGCTAGATGGCATTAATACATACCACGACCAATTTGCAAGGATTCCTTTAAGTTTAGAGACCAAAACCAGGGAAAAAAACGATGTCTTATGTTGTTCACCCTTAGGATTAGCAATTTCAGTTCTATTGTTTTAGATGGGCGATTAAAAGGTAAAGGTTGGTTTTTTCTCAAGTTTTTTTTTTTTACCCATGGCATATTATTAAGAATTTTGTACTTATCATAACAAATTTGTTGAGCAATAGTAAAATAATATTTCCACCTTGCCCTTTGTATTGGGCACAATATTTTTTTAATTATTAGAAGTTTAGCTAGGTTAATTGTAACAATGGTTTCCATTGTTAGCTTTCTTGATTTCTCATTCGGTACCTTCTATACTATTAGCTTAGGTGTCCAGAATATCACATTTCTTTACTCAACCCTACTATTTGATTCAATCTTTTCCATAGGCTATCTATTGGTTTTCTCAACGGAAACTACTATTCTTTCTTGTTAAACATTGTCTCAAACTATTTAAGAAATCTAACTTCCTTAGACTTCTATGTCTACTTATCCATGAAATTTGTGATAAAGATATTTCTCACTCTCTCTTATGATACCGCTCATTAAGTCTCAGCGTTAAATCTAAGCTTTGATACCATTTGTAACATGTCTAGATAACAATTTTTTTTTAAAGAAACTATAACCATTGTGTTCACATACTACATATATAATCAACTAAATGATTGCAAATGCTCTAACTTCTTGTAAGCGAGCCCTATACTCACTTATCTCTATATATCACTGTAGCTTTTAAATTAGAAGACGTTTATTTATTTATCCTTAAGAGAGACAACCCTTAGCATATATGCTCATATGGCTTTCGAGCAAATATTTCTACCCTCCTAACTTAAACATACAAGCATGGTTAATCTTTCGGGTATGCCCACCATAATAATGGAGTGCCATGTGCGATCTAAGGTGGATGTGTAATGTAGGTGCATGGAACCTATGCTAACAACCTCGAATTAATTACCTTGTAACTTTTTGGTTTCTACCGAACCTTTAGGCTACAGGTTTGGCGCTCAATCAAGGTTCCTTATTATACCTTAATAATTCCTAATGTTGGAGTCCTTTCCTTTATGTGTTTTACATGTGTACTGCATTGGAATAATAGCCTGATCATTATAGGTCATCTATGCATGCCCATGTGATCCCCGTCACCTTTCACATCGAAGAAGTAAAGATTGGTACAGGCAGTACGTGGCCGACCAAGATCAATCTTGCTTGATACAACGATGTACATGAACTCTTACAATCCTAACCTTACGAAAATGGATTCCTCTCTCTCCTTCGCCGTGCGACATTGTGAGAGATGTCTTCCAGTTGTTTCCAGTCGAGTCCCACTGCCTCTAGTTAGCACCTAGATGAGCGCATGACGACAAATGGTCTCACGGCGTGTTACACGTTTAAATTACTGGATTTTTTGTTTTCTTTTGTCAAACTATTCACTGCTCCTCATTTGTATCCAGTGAATCTGGGGTGCATCACACCTTTGTGTTTTTTTTTTTTGTAGGTTTATTTATGAGTAACCAGAGAAGCTGCCTGGTAGAGTAAATGGTCATTATGATCAGTCTGCTCTTTACTTGAATGATGGTTTCATTCCAGTTGCAATGACAGCTGGTTCGACTCTAACGATCTCGACCATGGAAGATTTACGTGAGTCTGAAACCAGGTGAGACGACGAGTCCCATGTTTGACTAGCTCTGTTATTTAATTTCCTATTGGTAGCCTTGAATTATAGTAAACATTCAAACCCAATTCCCATTTAAAGTTCAAACTCTAATTTAATCTCCAGGTATTGTTCTGGATTTCGTGGGTCAGGTTTGGGTTCAATGATGGATGGGTTTCGTGGTTTTTCCCCAAATATTCATGCAGAAAGCTCCTCTACCAGACTCTACTATTTCTTTCTAGGAAACATTCCTATTCCAGGTACGATATTGGAGTTACATTTATTTTCATTTTTCTTACAGGTTTACATGCAATCCTTCAGAGACTGAGTACCTCTGGGGAAGATTGGCGTTACATCCTTAGCTAACCTTTTTTCATTCCTGTATTGGTCGGTGTCATCCTCCAACACGTTATTCAGATTGTACATTATTCTACGAGAAAATTCCTTCAACGAGTAAAAGTTTCACATGCACAAAAGGCTTACCCATACTTGGTGAGTCTCAGACATGGAGATCATGGATTCCTAGTGGTTAGTTAAGGCCATAACATAATGTCATGTATAACACTGAACCTGCAATACGACGCCTAACCTTGGAAGGGATGCGTCCGGTTTTCGTTACCAGCTGTTGTATCAGGTGCAGTTGTGGGATTTTTTGGCCTCAGACATTTTATACTACTCGGTACACACATGCCAATAATATTTATTACCTCGTGATCAGTTTATGATTACATCTGCTATATGTAGATTGTGCAGATCACTGATCTCTCATCCTTTACATAACCCATAGTATCGAGGCCCCAAATGTTCCCTATTCCATCCTTCAAGTTTTCCTGCCAAGGTGTTAGGTACAACTCTAAGACTATATTTCAATCATATTTGAAGAGTCCTTTCTATGATCAATGTCAGCTGCATCAACCACCTTAAGTGCATCCCAAACCTACCAGGTGTTGCAAATGAGAAGACTGCATCAATTAATTTCGGAAGGATGTTCCCTTTCTCCACTTTGAAATGCCTTTACTCGAGAATTTTGTCGATTATGGAATGTTATCTTCTTACATCATATTTGACTTCTTCCTTTACTTTTCTTCTGAATATAATGGAAGATATCACGATTTTATCTTTGCATTTTCCAATCTTTCTCCCCCTTGTTTAATATGTGAACTGTTTCATGGAAGGCAAATGCTAGCCCGAGTATATCCCTACTTGGTTAATCCAAAATGTGAGAATATAACTCCTTTACTTCATAAATGAAGACACCAAATCACCGATCACAGTAAATGGAAGTTGAAATTCCATGATAAGATTGAATACCACTTCCCTTCAGATTTATTTGTTCACGCACTCGTTTATTTTTTTGCAGGAATTTCACTGAGTATTTGAGAGTTCTACCAGTTATCAAACGACCCCCCAAATTTCGACTTGAGCATCACTATTTAGAAAATTACTCCCCGATTTGTCATTTGACCTTTACTTTTAACTCAAAAAACATATGTAGCAGAGTCTAACGGTATACATGTTGTATCAGGTTCATCTAGGTTGAAATCGTATAACCTACATAACCATTTGGTAGTTTGGATATCATTGCGTCATCCTCGACCCTCACCACGTGCAGATGCAGATCTTTCAATCTATAACGCTCATTTAGTTTTAAATATAAGCACTTCATTTGCGCTCTAATTTCTGCTACATGTTCCTAAATATTTCCTCAATTACATGATTTTCAGCCTCTTGTGAGATTTTTAATAAATTCACGGGTATATGGCAAAACATTGTCATAACCTTGGACAATAGCTTATGACCTATGAAACATTTTTGAAAATGAAATAATAAATTTATTTTTAAGTTACTAAATAATATTTAACGATTCCGAGTGTAGCTTGCTCAACTATATTTTTTGTACCCCGTCTCCCTATCTCGGTAGAGACATGATTCCTCTATTTTGTTTGCAATAATGTGTTATTTCACACAATCTCTAATTAAAGTGTTAATAACTCCGAGGTTCATATAAATAACCATTTACCTTTATAAATTCATACCCCTGGCTTTACACAATCTTGCCATGATTTAACATTAGTAGAATTTGCAAAATTAATACAACTCAAAGAAATTCCATATTTTAAAAAATTATATGAACTAACTCTGTAATTTATACCTATCTTAACAATTTCAAAAATTCAAGATATCAAAACTATTTTTACACTATACTTCAGAAATAATTATGCATAAATTATCTAATTAGAATCGTTGAGGTCAAATAGTACTTAGTAAGCACAGTCGCCACCCAACCCTGAACTCTGCTTCCAGTTCCCCCCTGAGCTAAGAGTAGTTCTCCCCCAAGATTAACAACCTATGTTGATGCTTTCTATAGGTATTTAATACCTTCCTTTCATGATAAAGTTCCCTTTAGCGGTGTCCCGCTTTTGTGGACCTTTTCTATCCACTTGCCTAGGCTTTTGCATAAAAGCCCGTCTTTCTCTCCCTCGGAGCTTTATGCTTATCCAAGCTTAGCATATTTCTCCAGCTAAGAAAGTTAATGGATTTTTCTCTCCCATCCATCAAGCTTACCTAGAAGTTCATCTAGAATTCTATCATGAAAGATTTTTCCAATCTCATTTTCCAATGAGATTTCTTTTGTTTTCTTTGGAAAGTATTCCATATTTGAGTGTTTCATTCCCAACTACTTCTAACCCCCTCTGCTTATTTATTAATTTAATTTATTTATTTGCATAAACATATCAATGTTTTTCATGGCCTTTTTCCACTATGAAACCATTATATCAACGGAGGGGTGTTACACGATGGGTTATTTCTTAAAAGCCCATGAGATCAAATTTCTTCCTAAATGAAAATCATATCTTAAGGTGCTTTTCCTATAGTCAATACTTCCAAAAATGTCACTATATGTGTATCCTATAAGTGTGTTGTGCTCATAACTTGTGTACCACAATCCATAATGAGTTGTACCTATAATATACCTCAAAATTCTTCTTCCAACGTTTTACTGAGATTACTTAGGTGACTCCATAAATATAGGACTGTAATTAACTACATACATAACATAAAGTGTATTGTAGTAAGGTACATGACACTACCTACAAGCCTCTTATATAATGTTGAATCAATTATTGGTCCATCATCCTATTTGCCTAATTTTGTTTTTATTGCAATAGGTATTTATATTGGTTTATAGTTTTCCATCCTGAATCTCTTTAAGATATATGTAACCTACCTTTTTGACATATGAAAATCCCTTGCACAGATTGTTGACATCATTTCCCAAAAAACACTTCATGAGACCAAGATTTGTGATCTCAAATTCTTTTTTCTTAGTAGCTTTCAATTAATCTAACATCAGATTCTTAGTAAATATCATGCCATCAACATAAATACAAACTATAATGATTTTACCTTTATTTGAGTTGGTATAGAGAGTCAACCCATTACTACTCCTGCTGAACTTATTTTTGAAAAAATATGCGTCAATGCAACTACATAAGTTCTTAGAGCTTGCTTCTATTAGAAACCAGGATAATAATAGGGGGGGAGGGGGTGAATCAATATTATGGCTAATTTTAACAATTATTAACAATATTCAACCATTTAGCAATTAATATTGTAAACAACACATGCATCACATAACAAGACCATAAATCAACATAAACATATGAGACTCCAGATGTACATGGAAACACATGAAAGGGGAAAACCGAAAAACATATGTTTGAATATTGTTGTAGGTTGCAAAATACTATTACATCATCTTATCTGATTCCAACTAGAAGAAAGCACTAACTCCCCAATATATTAAAGGCACCAACCCGAAGGAAGTAGCAACTCTCTGATTTACAAGCACCCACTTGTAGGAGGCACCAACCCCCTTTCTCTACAGGCTCCAACTTGAAGGAAGCACCCAATTCCTGATGTGTAGGCATCAACCTCTTAAATCTATTTGGAAGCACCAAATTGAAGGAACCACCTATTCCCTAATGTGTAAGCACTCACCTATTAAATATGACCTGTCAACAAACTACCACACTCAAATCTATCTCTCTATTTCAAATATCTTAGTTTCAGTGCTAGTACACACACCCTAGACTAAACTTCAAGTTCTCATTAGAAAAACCAACCTTCCTATGTTATTATTATTCTTCTTTCATAGGTTTAGCCAAGCAAATAGCATGGGCAAGAATCCACGGTTTTACCCATGGAAAAAATTGTTTGGCTATATCAACTATTCAATTTTGTTGATTATATCATTGGTTGAATTTGTTAAAGGGATGGGAGTTCTTACCAAAAACAATGTTGTATCCATAGCTTAATGTTTGATAAGCCTCTTGGGCCCTTTCCCCTTAACCCATGTAACCAAGGGCCATGACTGAAAGTTTTTTCTCCATTTGCCTCTTTTTTCTTTTCATTTGTGGGTCTTTATTTATACCTACATCACTCCTCCTTCCAATAGTCGATAGGAAATAAAAGAATTAGTATTAAATAGATAAAAAAAAAACTATTACTCCCATTAACTAATGAATCTCTCTTGGATCTCGCTCATAACCAAAAACTTGTGCTCTGTAGTCATATTTCCTCAAGGTCTCAATGGCCTGAGAGGCCAAGGGTCCCAACACTCATCACTTGGCATATATGTTAACCAATCATTGATTGTCACATGACACTTATGCCACCTCATTACTACTTTGTCACACCTACCATGTCATATAGGATCTCACCCGTCGACCAAAAACATGTGCTCTATAGTGATGTTACCTCAAGGTATCGATAGCCCAATACAAAACCCATCATGTCCTCGTCATCTTCCATCGTACTTACCACATCAATTATTATGGCTAGTAAAGACATACCACTTGTGCTTCTGCCACATGTCTCGCCAGGTTACTTGCCACATGTTAGTTGTTAAATGCTCACTTAACCAACCAAAATTACCATTTTCACTTGCGATATGTCACCCTCACATGTTGCCATGATTGAGCCTCCATTTTGTCCAGATTTTCATGATTTTATTGAATAATTTTATGCTTGTACTAAGTGTTTATAATCATTGTTATTCATTTTACGCATTACTAAGTTACTATTTAGAGGAATTTGGAGCTGACAATTGTTGATCTATGAAATCTTCTTGTTTTGTTAATTTGAAGAGCATTTAATGTGAAAATGTCATTAATGTTAGGCTCTTTTGTGGCAGGTGCTAACATCCATGTACTAGAAGTTCATGTACTAGCACTTCCTGCACCAACACTCCTGTACTAACAGTTCCTATACCAACATTCCTGCAACAACAGTTCCTGCATGAGCAGTTCCTGTACCAACATTCCTACACCAATAGTTCCTGCACCAATAGTTCATATATACTATTGCTGCTAGCTTTGGTAGCTTGGCATGGACCTTGAAATCCCTATGCCTATGCCAACAAGCCTTGGTCCTGCATTCACCTTCCTATATCATACACCATTCCTACACCAATTCAGATTTTACAGCATTCCTGCACCAACAATTCTACAACAACATGCCTGCACCAATTTGGTGCTTTCACACATTGACACATTTCTAGGAAAATATGAAAGAGGTTTTTGCTCAAAATGTTGTTGCTTGAACACTCCCACATAACTCAACATACACCCAGGTCGTATGGACTTATATTTAGGTAATAATTAATGCTTCAGTCTCAAATTCGCAACAGTTTCTAGACTACCAACTTCCTCCTCATTGTCTGTGCATTTGGAGGTGAATAAAGAAATTATGGAACATGGGTTTTGGTCCCAGTATAGAAAATTGACTAAACCTAAAAGTGATTTTTAAAATTCGTAATGGTTAAGGAGATACGAAGAGTTCTTTGGAGGTAGTTTGTTAAAAATATCAATTTTTCTAGAATTCTAGAAAACACTCAGATTTGGAAAATTCGTGTCAAATCTTCATTTGTTCAATAGGGCAATGGTTGTACTAATATTCTATTACTGGGAATCAGTTGGGATTCAATCCCCATGTTGTTTTCTAAGGAAAGTAACATGTAAAAGTAATATAAAAGAGAGGAGTTAAGTAGGTTTAGAGGACGATAGATTGTAGATTGTAAATCACATTGTTTGTAGCTTGGGGGGTCGATTTTGATTTTCCAAGGAAGGATGATCTACATGCCCAATGGGATGATCCACGGAGGGGACCACTGGAGCCAGCGCTGAGTTATTTAATGAATTTTTATCAGGACTTTTGGAATGAATTTCTTTGGCATTTAATTTTGAATTCTGGTTTCTACTTTGTAATGGGTTCATTCAGCATTCGATTCGAAGTTTTGTTTCTCCATAATGTTTTAAGTTTGTGATTTAAATTTTTGCAAGGGTAACGAGTTGGGTGGTTGGGCCCACCATCCAGTCTATTGCCCCAAACCTCTTAATTTTCTTTTACTGCATTTTAGTTTGCATGGCGTGAGTATGATCTTAGATAATTCCGTAATTTAATTTCATAGCTCCTTCTCTTTTTCAGTCATTTAAATTTCAATTTCATTCCACAAGTTTTATTCTACTGCTCTCGTTATTTAAGTTTAAAATTAATGCTTTTGGATGTATTTTCATAAAGGTTGAACTAAAGTAAACGATGAATATTTTAACTGCATCTCTTGTTTATTGTTAGAACGATTTTCCCTGATCTCATTGCTGCATAATAAAGTTTATTTCCATGACGCAATGGTGAAATAATTGTTGAGCAAGAATTCTAGTTAACTTAACTTAACATGTATTCATGATTGCCTTTGAATTATTATTATATGAGACTGATTCCTGTACTTTGCAGAAAAACATTTATTCCTGCACTCTTAATAAAAAAATGCTAGGATCCACATACGGAAAGATTGTGAATCTTGTTGACAAAATGCTCACATAATTCTTCATTAAAATTAAATGTTGCATATATTATACAGAATATTTTGAGGAAGTATTTAATAAGATTAGGGTAAACAACACGAATTATATATTAGTTCTTATTGTGTATTTTCCTTACAACTAAAATATTGAATTGTATTTAAGAGAAGCAGTGCATTATTATCTTGATTCTTTTTAAAAGAAGTCGGTTATTTCTGTAGATGAGTTGGAATGAAGTTGCTTTATGATTGCTGGTTTATTTCATGCCTTTTCATCTTTGCAACATTGTAGTAATTTTTTAAGAGGTTTTTGCATTCTTTATTTCTTGAATTACTTTCTTTTGAATGGGGCCTACATTCCCTGTCCCCTGAACAACTGAGGAAGACTTAATGCAGGAGTCAAATCAATCCAGAAGAGGAGCCAGAGGTAGATTCTCAGAGTGTGTTTACTTTACTTTCGAAAAGTCTTGTTCCTTTTCCCCGAATGATGCTTCTTTTTAATTTCTTGCAAAAGCTTGGTTTGTATTTGACATATTCGTGAGGTCGTATTCCGGCATATATTGTTCTATGCCTCTAAGTTTACTTACATGGATTGAAAAATTAAATTTGGTGTAAATCTTGCATTTATACCAGCCATCATCCATGTCATGATGATTTCATACTCTCGTCATGTTAATTTCATCCTACCATATGGCGTCCTTTGGGTGCTTTCTAAGTGCAACCCATAATTGGCCCACTTGGCCGTCCAAAAACACTAAATATGAGTGACATATGTTACCCTTTTTATGACCATGTGTCCATTGCCATGTCATCTTGCTAATTATACTACCACTTTTCATGACATATGGTACCTTGAAAACCATGTCCATACTCGTTGTTGTTCGCTCGTCATTAATCACTATTTTGTGCACTTCATTTGACCTAGTGATCCAATAGGTGTCTAGGTTCTTTGGCCAGGCTTCCTATAACCAAAGTCTAGGACCTAGTGCTTGAATATTAAGCACTTCTAGGATCATTGCTCACTACCTAAGTCGACATACACCCATATGTATCCAATTGATGATGGCGATGGGAGATGGGTGATTATGTTAACTTCTACGAAACTTTTCATCTCTCAACTTCTGTCTACTGCATGTCGCACTGTCGATTATCACTGGATCACTCAATCCCTTGTTGATAGGATGATGGGAAATGGGTGATGGACTATGGCATTTATTTGGTGAGTAGGAATCCACACTAAAACCATGACCTCCTAGGCAATATTTATTCAACTGAATATTTCTTCTCATCCCATAGGAGTTGGATCAAGTTCCATATATGTTTGAAAATGTCTCTGAGAGTATTATCCAGCTAAACACTTAGTTTCCTTATTGGAGCTAATTAACTAAAGAAGAAATTCCTTCAAAGATATTAACTCCATCCATGACCTTAAGATAGGCGTTAACATATATGAATTCAAGCTAGACATCAACATAAATTAACACAACAGTGAAAAACTTAACACACTTACCAAGCTCCCTATGAACTTGAAACAAACAAATGCAACTACCAACATGCTTAACAAGCTCATTTCAACAAACTCTCTTTGAAGTTGATATTTCTTGACATCAATGACTTCGACTTCAATCTCAATGACTAAAATTTGACATCAATGACAATGCTTTGATAAAAAATAGCCCCTTTGGGATTAATGGAAACACCACTAAACATTGTTGGTCATTGATGGAAATACTACAACTTGACAACTCTCCTTCTAGCAGGTTGAAGAATTTTCTATGTTGGGTTATGTTATTCTTTCCACGACTAGCCCACGTAGTTAACTGGGGGGTTAGAAGGGGGGTAGAGCCCCCCCTTCGTTACGCCAATTGTGTAGCGAGGGGAGTCACAGGGGGTTTGAGGGGTGCAGGTAACCCCACTTTATGGGGTCTGGGGTAGCACCTCAACAAATTTTGTTTATGGACCCTATATTAGGTTGGTCAAACCTACCTATGGTTTTGTGCATGATTTTCGCACATGGTTTTGGATGCGATGGTTTTTGGTCCATGGTTTTGGACACGATGGTTTTCAGTTCATGGTATTTGATGCTTTGGCATGTATAAATATGTATTGTAACATTGAAAGGAACATAATGAAAAATCAAGCTGGTAGTCCTCGTTTTGGGATCTAGGGGAAATCTTTGTGTGTATGTGTTTTATGTGTTATGCTCTCACATTGTTTATTTTTTGTGCTTTAGAATTCGTATGCAAGTAATTTCTGTACGGGGTTAAAACCTACATTTGGTATCAAAGTTGTTTTGGCTTCAAGGGGACACCTTTGTTGCTGATGGGTTTCGCTCAGGCCTGTGGTAGACTCTGTTCAGTGGGAGATCTACAGGATCAATTCTAGTGGTGAAAGAAGCTGACGAGCAATGGAAATATAGAGATTGAGAAATTTAATGGTCAGAGTTTTGAGTTATGGAAACTGAATATGGAGGATCTATTGGTGGATAAAGATCAGTGGATCGTGATAGATCCAGGTACTAAACAAACGAGAGTGTCCAATGAATAATGGAAGAAGTTGGGTCAGAAGGCAAAGAGAACAATACAATTGTGTGTCTCAGATTTAGTATTGTTGAATGTATCAAGGGAAGCTATGGCAAAGGCTTTGTAGGACAAGTTAGGGACTTTGTACCAATCTAAGTCTCTGGTGAATAAACTATTCCTACGGAAAAAGATGTATAACTTGAGGATGAAAGATGGAGACTCAATGACAGAGCATATTGATGCGTTTAATACTATGGTAAGTCAGTTATCGTCTGTTGATATAAAAAACTTAGATAAAGATAAGTGAATTAGTTTGTTGTGTTCTCTACCAGATTCGTAGTATTGTCTGGTTATTACAATAGGTAGCAATGCAACTGCCTTGCAGTTTGATGAAATATTTCATCCTTGTTGACGGAGGAGATGAGACGAAAAAATATGGAGAGCCAGAATGGTGATGCCTTGTTTGTACGAGGACGGTCCTAGAACAGAAACAAAAATAAATCATCGAGTGGGAGATCTAAATCTCTAGGGAAACCTATAAAGGTGGTGTGCTTGAAATACAGAAAGGAAGGGCACTACAAAAGGGACTGTAAATCTAAAGCTCCTGACAAAGCAAAGGGATCTGATGATGCTCCTTCTACAAAGGCGAAAACCACCTCAAATGAAGGTGGGGATGTGTACTTGGCTTCTTCAAGTACACATGTATATCATGAGGCATGGTTGATCGACTCAGGTGCATTCTTTCACTTCACTCCCCATAGAGATTGGTTCTGCAAGTATGAGAAATACGATGGTGGTGATTTCTTCTTAGGGGATGACAAGAAGGCTAGAATCATTGGTCATGGAAAACAAAAGTTGAAGTTGCAGGGTGGATGGGTTAAAACACTTCCAGGTGTTCTACATATTCCTTCATTGGCCAAAAATCTGATTTCTGTAAGCAAGAAGGATGATGCAGGTGTAAAAATAGTGTTTGAGAAGGATACCTGCAAGATGGTTCGGGGAGCACTGGTATTGATGTGGGGATTTCGAATTGGAACTCAGCACAAGCTGCAAGGTAGCATTTTTGTTGATGGGTGTAATAGTTCTGTGGTTCCTAAAAGTGGAGCAGAAAATCTAGTGGTCTTTGGAGAGAAGACCGTGATGTGGCATCAAAGGCTTGGACATATTAGAGAGAAGGGAATTCGAATACTTCATGGTAAAGGTATGGTAGAATGTATGAGTAATAGCTCTCGGGTGAGTTTCCCCTCTGGTAGTAAGAAGGCGAAATAGGTATTAGAGCTTGTGCACAGTGATATGTTTGGACCTGTGAAGGTTCCATCACTCGGTAAGTTTGTGTACTATGTATCATTTATAGATGACTTCTCAAGGAATACATAGATATATTTCCTTAAGAAGAAATCTGAAGTCTTTGACAGGTTTAAAGAATTTAAGGCTCTGGTGGAAAACCAAATCGAGAAGAAGATAGGTGTTGAGGACAGATAATGCTGGAGAGTTTTCAGTAAGGAATTTTGAGATTCTATGAGAAAGTGTGGTATAGCACGACAGAAGACTACTCCATATACACCTCAGCAAAATGGAGTTGCAGAAAGAATGAATAAGACGTTGATGGAAAGGGCAAGAAGCATGCTCAGTAGTGCCAGGTTAGGACAAGAATTATGGGCAAAGGCAATGGAGACAACATGTTACCTATTCAATAGATCACCTTCATCAGCATTGGAGGATAAGACTCCATAAGAGGTATGGATAAGTAAGAAACTCTCTCTTTCACATTTAAGGGTATTTGGATGTGATGCATATGTACATGTTCCAAAGGAGAAATGAACCAAGTTGGATAGTAAATCTGAAAAGTTCATCTTTATTGGGTATAAGGATGGTTTAAAGGGTTATAAGATTTGGAACCCAGTAACAAGGAAGGTTTTGTACAGCCGAGATGTGGTGTTCAGAGAGGTGAAATATGTTATTAAACATGAAGTCCAACCAAAGGAACCTGAGAATATAGAGTTAGAGCTAAAGGAGCAAGAATCAGACTCTACAGCAGAGGGGGAATTAGAAGATGAAGAGCCACAAACTTTGGGTGTGAGAAGAATAGTTCGAGAAAGAAGGCAGCCAGAAAGGTATAGTCCATCTACTTTCTATTAAAATTTTGATTTATCTATTACTAATGATGATCCCAGAACTGTGAAGGAAGTAGTAGATTCAGAGGATGGAAAACTCTGGAAAGAGGCCATGGTTGATGAAATGGCATCTTTTCACAAAAATTAGGCTTGGGATCTGGTGGAGTTTTCGGCTGGAAGGAAACCCATTGGCAGCAAATGGGTGTTCAAGAAGAAGCCAAATGTATAAGGAAAGGTGGAGAAATACAAAGCTCGGTTGGTAGCAAAAGGCTATTCCTAGGTGCCAATAATTTATTTTGGTGATATCTTTTCTCCTATTGCCAAGGTAGCTTCTATTAGATTACTTTTATCTGTTGCTGCTACTTTTGATTTTGAGGTAGAATAGATGGATGTGAAGACAACATTTCTTCATGTGGATCTGGAAGAGGAGATCTACATGAAGCAACCTGAAGGCTTTTTGGTGAAGGGTAAGAAATAAATGGTATGCAAGTTAAAAAAGTCTATGTATGGGTTAAAACAATCTCCAAGGATGTGGTATCAAAAACTTGATACATTTATATGGGGACTTGGCTTCACCAGAAGCAAAGTAGATCATTGTGTATATTTTAAATTAATTGGTGACCGTGATATTTATCTAGTCTTGTATGTGGGTGATATTTTGCTGGTTGGAAATGAGAAAGAAATTAACCAATTTGAAGACCCAATTGTCCTCCAAATTTGACATGAAAGATCTTGGTGCTGCAAACTATATTTTGGGCATGGATATTAAAAGAGATTGAGTGGAGAGGAAGCTCTGGTTAAACCAAAGGAAGTATGTCGAGACAATATTGGAGGGGTTTAATATGCAGAATATTAAACCGGTGAAGGTTCCTATTCCTATAGGTGTAAAGTTATCTACTGAATAGTGTCCCAAGAAATAAGAAGAGGAAGAGGATATGTCTCATGTTCCATATGCAAGTGCGGTTGGTAGCCTGATGTATGCGATGGTCTGTACTAGACTAGACATTGCACATGCAGTGGGAGTATTAAGCAGGTTTATGTAAAAACGAGGGAAGTAGCATTAGACAGTAGTGAAGCAGGTTTTCAAGTGTTTGCGTGGCACTAGTGATTATGGTTTGTGCCACCAAGGAAGACCAATATTGGATAGAGTTTTGGATATCCGTGTCTTTTTTGATGCGGACTAGGCCGGAGATCTGGATCAGAGAATATCTACAAGTGGGTATGTGTTTAACCTATTTGGAGGTGCAGTCTGTTGGATGAGTAAGAAACAATCTGTAGTGGCACTATCAACTATAGAGGAAGAATACATGGCAGCCACTCATGCAAGCAAGGAAGTAGTTTGGTTGCAAATATTCTGTTTAAGTATGGGTTTAGTACATGGAGCTATAAGGATAGACTGTGACAGCCAAAGTGCAATTTTCTTGGCAAAGAACCCTACTTACCATTGAAAGACAAAGCACATTGATGTTCAGTATCACTTTGTGAGGGATATGATAGAAGACAAAAAGGTGTTGCTGGTAAAGGTGGACACTTTGCAGAATACTACAAATCCATTGACAAAATTTGTGAGCTCTGAGAAGTTCTCTTGGTGTAGAGAAACAATGGGCGTTACAGTGCTGGATAAATGACTAAGCTCTCTTGTGGCCCCCCATGGAAAGAAAACAAAAAGTGGGAGAATGTTGGGTTGTGTTATTATTTCCATGACTAGCCCATGTAGTTAACCAGGGGGTTAGAAGGGGGTTGTAGCCCCCCTTTCATTGCACCGATTGTGTAGTGGGGGGAATCACAGGGGGTTTGACGCGACTTTCGCACATGGTTTTGGACGTGATGGCTTTCGGTCCATGGTTTTGGACGCGATGGTTTTCGGTCCATTGGATTCTTCGGCATGTATAAATATGTATTGTAACATTGAAAGGAACATAATGAAAATTCAAGCTGGTAGTCCTAGTTTTGGGATCTAGGGGAAAATCTTTGTGTGTATGTGTTTTATGTGTTATGCTCTCACATTGTTTATTTTCCGTGTTTTAGAATTCGTATGCAGGTAATTTCTGTACGGGGTTAAAACCTATATGCTATTCTATGATTACTCTCCCAATTTCTTTATTTGTACACATTTCATCTCATTTCCAATATATCTCTAATGTTTTCTTACTCTATAACATTTCTCCAATGTTTACTTACGCTCCAATGTGTCTTTGATGTTTTCTTTGCCTCCCCCTTTGACATCAATAGAAAAAGGGCCTATGTACTCTTTTTTTTACCATTCCCATCCTAAAAGGATACAACATGTTGTTTATTATTCTTGTCTTGACTAAAATCAACTGAAATTCATCCACTATTACCACATCATTTTCCTTGAACTTTCATTCTTCTCCCCCTAAGCTTGTACTCTTCATTTTGATCCAATTCTTCAACTTTGGTATCAATTAAATGAAATGAACTATTGTACCAAACCACACTTAAATCTTCTCCAAAGGACAAAAATAATATTTTTGTACAAATGTTCCAAAACATACTAATGGATGTTTCAAGAGCCAAACTTTTCTCCTACCTTAACATGATACCAATTGGATGCCAATTGTTCGCTTATGCTCATGAAAACTGAAACTAATCATATCAACTAATTAAATGTATTGAGACAAAACATATAATATTTGGTAACTTTTCACTTCATGTTTTGATTGAGAAATCAACTCTTCTTGAACACATGCTACCATTGATTGTGCAACCCCTCCTAAGCTTATGAACTAATTTTCTCTCTGACCTCCTGACATACAACTATCATCTTTTGGTACCATCTATACTTTCATGTTTTTCAACTCACCACTCTTCTCTTACAACTCATCCTCAATATTTTTATGTTCTTTCTGTTTACCCCCCTTGAGACTATGTTAGATTGATCCGAATTGGATCCATCAAAGACTGGCAAAGAACCATGACTGTATCAGGTCGGGACAAATCTCTAAAAATTCCAAAAACAACGATCAAAAACACCCTGAACCAGTGCTAATGGCAGCCAACGTGGAACGACGAGGACCCCGGTCAAAGCGCGCTGACCGAGGCCCATGGAGACTGTGCAGGAGGTCAAAGTAGCCCTTGGGAGCCCGGATTGGGAAAAGGAGGTGATTTTTGATGTGCGATTAGCGCCTAGCACTAATCGCGCATCGCTGGGCGAACATGGCCTAAATCAGGGAAGCCCAAGTACTTGGATGCATGGCGAACTGGAGAACCGCAGGCGAAAAGGAAAAAGTGCTAATCATACAAGGCGAGACCCAAGCTTTGGAAACTAGCGGTATTGATTAGGGCGCCCTCAAACAATAAATAGTTTTGGAGAAAGCGGAGTGATCCCACTTAGTGATTGATGCGTGGTAGTGAAGGTGAGAGAAAACCGCCATTGATCATGCGTTATCGGTCGAGCAGGTCAACCGCACGGGACGTGCGAACGACATTGGATCTGGGGGACCCAGATTGGATGGCTGAGGTTGCGCCTGATGGAGGAAGCAGAATCGATGAAGGATTAAGCCGCGTTTGTAAATATTTGAGGTCCGTTTGACCACCACGGTGGAGGAAGAATGCATCCATGACATAACTAAAGAAATGAACCGACGAGCAGGCTGGCACTGTTCAGACGGGGACACGTGTCCACACCCTAAGCGTTCATGTTGACATTGAACACGGAACTCCAAGCACAACTGTAGAAGGTGAATAGACAGAGGCTGAAGAGGAACCAAATGGGCATGGGTTCGAATGACTAAAAGCCATGAACAACGAAATAGAATACACAGTGGGATGGTTGAACAATTGAACATTGAGAGACAGAAACTAGAGGATAAGGCAGTAAAGCAAGAATAGGAAGAGACAGAGAGCCGAACTGACCAGTGGCAACATCGAGCACCAGAGCTTGAGAGATTCGAGCCATCCCATAGAGGAATCTGTTCGGATCGAGCATCAAATTTGGCTCCTTCCACTGTAGACCAGAAGGTCACAGAGCTGGTAGGTAGAAGAAGAGTCTGTGTACTCCAGTGGCTTGGGGAATCCAAGAAACCACCATGCCAATAAAACCTGCTTTAGGAGCACTCACATTGAGTCCCTGCATTGTAATTCTCTGCTCAAAGACCCAATAAAACAAGGCCACCACTGAAAGTTGGACCGAAGACATAGCCCTAGAAAATAGGGTGAACTCCTTATTAAAATTGCTTGTGTCTTTGTGGTTGCTTACCGTATTTCTCTGTTGTATTTCCATTTAAAATGTCTTTTTATTGGCAATCTGATCGATCTGTTGCTTAAATAACATAGAACACACACACCAGCACATGAGGCTGTAATACCTTTTGTTAAATAAATATTTAACTGATGTCACTCATAGGGTGAACATCAGATCAAGTGGTGTCAGAGCTATAGGCTGTAAGGTTAGACAAGATTTTTTTGGTTTAGTTGTGAAAGCTCACTAGATCAAATCTCAAATTAGGAGAAGGAGAGTTGGTGGAAACTAATCCTGAAATTGGGAGAGTCTATCCTCGGAAGACAATGTCAGAGGAAGGTTCTATGGGGCTAGACCCTCAATTCATAGAAAGTTTCCTATCTATAAAGTATATGGTAGAAGAAATGTATAGGGACTTTAGAAAGCATAGGGATGAGGATTCATCAAGTTCTAAACAAGATAAAGAAAAAGATGAGTCTCGTTCCCATGACCACTCAAATGGAAAGGGGAAAGAGGAAAGCTTTCTCACACCTCCTAATAGCCCTGTGCATAATAATAAATCATATTTGATTAAGTTAGATGTTAAATTTGATTTGCCTATATATGATGGAGAGCTAAATGCTCAAAAGTTGGACAATTGGATTAGACAAACTGATGTATATTGTAGGGTACAAAACATAGAATTGGACGAGTGTAAGATTCATTTGGCAAACCTATGACTAGGAGGCACTGCCTTGGTTTGGTGGGAAGGCAGAACCCAAGCTGATATGAAGAAGCATGGTAAGACCATCTCTATCTGGAGTGAATTTGTTGCTGCAATCAAAAAGAAGTTCTATGCATTGGCCTACATGCAACAAGCCATGATGAGTTGGCAAACTCTTCGACAGTTGAAAGGGCAAAGTGTTCAAGGGTATACTCAGGAGTTCAAAAAGAGAGAATTGATGTTGGGTATCTCATTAGACTCACCAGAAACTCTTTTGAAGTACATTGGTGGTCTACACAGCTACATGAGGCATACCATCCTCATGTTTAATCCCACTTAGTATAGATGAGGTATTTGTACAAGCTACTCATCTAGAAGCTAGAGGAAGGAATGGAAATCCAGAATTTTGGGTCATCCCAACCCACTGCAAGCAAGAGCAAGGAGAAAAGAAAGCAGAAGTGGAAAGCAAGGAAGGCTAACACTGCACACAAAAGCAAAGCTTCATGCACTCACTGTAAAAAGGATGGGCATGATGATGAGCACTGTTGGATTCTGCATCCAGAGCTGAGACCTAAGAAGTCTGAGGGCAAGAAGAAGAAGACTGTTGTAGCTATTCAAAAAGATTTGGGGTCAAAATCAAGAGATGAAATAATCATTGCAACCACAGGTATAAAAGGTAAGAATTCTGAAGCATCTACTAGTAATTCTACTCAATCTGTTATTGATGAAGAACATGAGAGAAAAAGGCGTGAGCGTTTCCATATTCGAGTTGTTTCCAAAAATCCAAAGATTGATACTTTGTTTGATAGTGGCTCACAAGTAAATCTAATTTATGAAGAAATTGTAAAGAAATTGGTATTAACAACTACACTTCATAAGAAACCATACCCATTAGGATGGTTGAATGATAAAGCACAACTACAAGTGACTAGATAGTGCAAACTCAAGTTTTCTTTTAGGTGAGCACTTATAGATGAGGTTGAGTTAGATGTAATTCCTTTGGATATATGTGGAATTGTTTTAGGAAGTCCTTACTTGTATGAAAGAAAGGCTATTTTCTACAGAGCTCAGAACAAGTATCTACTTGTTAAAGGTGGAATCAAATAATTTGTAAGAGCTCATAACCTCAAGAATAATTATACTCTCATAAACTTAGGACAGATGAAAAGAATTACAAATTCATGAAAAAAATTATTACTAATGGTCATAAAGGAAAAGAAACCTGATGGAACCAATGTATTTGAGGGATGTAATGCTGATCAACAAGCTGGTATAGAAAAAATTGTTTCAGAATATGATGTCTTGTTCCAAGAACCTAAAGGTCTACCACCCAAAAATGGAATAGTACATGATATTATTTTGCAGCAAGATGTTCCATTACCTAACATTGGGATGTATAGGTTGTCTGATTTAGAGAATGATGAAATCAAGAAGTACGTGCAAGAGTTGCTCGAGAAAGGGTTCATCAGGCCTAGCACATCACCATGTGGGTCACCAATCGTTTTGGTGAGAAAGAAAGATGGCTCGGGGAGAATGTGCATTAACTACCGAGCACTAAATAAGAAAACCATAAAAAATCGTTATCCCCTTCCTCGCATAGATGATCTTTTAGATCAATTGAAGGAAGTTTTTTATTTCACCAAGCTGGATTTGCACAGTGGATACCATCAGGTCAAAGTTGTATAGCAAGATGCATGGAAGACTGCTTTCAAAACAAAGCAGGGATTGTATGAATGGCTGGTTATGCCTTTTGGCTTAACCAATGCTCCTGCTACTTTCATGAGATTAATGAATGATGTACTCA
>APFE030872799.1:86088-98298 GCA_000404065.3 Pinus taeda
TTTCTCTCTTTTCCCCCACCATTTCTGGCAAGTACCTCTTTATTTTTTACAAGCTTGAGGAGGATAACATATGCTTGATTATAAGCTCATCCTTCAGATGAGTCTAACTTAGTTTAAATTCAAACCCTAAGAAGGAGTGGTCCGTTCCTGTTTGTAATTGAACAGGTCCTTTACTGTCTAAATTTAACGAGTCTAGTATAGGAGAAACTCAACGTTTTTCAATTTTAGAGAGTCTGAAAAAACTTAAGAAGACTCCAGGGTTGACCTTTTTCATAAATTTGTGTCTCCCAAG
This sequence comes from Pinus taeda, assembly GCA_000404065.3. NCBI lineage: Eukaryota > Viridiplantae > Streptophyta > Pinopsida > Pinales > Pinaceae > Pinus > Pinus taeda. The sequence continues at coordinate 86,381 of APFE030872799.1, forward strand.
CCCGAAAAAGTATAAAATAATACTTTAGAGAACTGCTTGACCATTACGATCAAGGAGTACTTTTCATAATTAGTGCCTTCAATCTGAAAAAGTAAAAAAGTGATCGAAAACACATCATTTTATTACCAATATCGAACTTGAAACGACAAAAATCCGGCAACCTTTGCATGTTTATATGGTCAGAAAAGAGGTGTAAGTGGACCGTCCTTTTAATTCTATTTTAACGAGTTTAAAAAGAAAAAAATCGGCAATATTTTCATATTTTACGAGCCAGAAAAGAGCTTAAAGAGGACTTCTAGTTTCGCTTTTTCGTAAATTTTGAAAGAGTCCGAGAAAGTGAAAAAGTATGCTCTTCGTTGAAAATGATCAATTCTCCCTGAAAACCAAATATTCTACACAAAAACTTAAAACATTACTCATATCTATTTAAAATAAATAAAAATGCATCAAAAGTGACCTTTTTAAAGTGAAAAATAAAAAAATAAAAAATTCATTTATTCAAAAAATCTTATAAAAAGGACTTTTGTAAATTCATTTTTACCATTTCACTTTGGAGTGAAAAGTAGGAGCTTTTGGTAAGAAAACTTCCTGTGAAGATTGCGGAAAATCTAACCATTGGAATCGAGAACCGTCTTGTCTAGGTAATCCACATCATCCCTATCTTTCATTTCAACTGTTTAATTTTCATTATAGGGCTTTAAAATTGATTTTTAAGGAAAATTTTGGTTTAAAAATCGCTCGTGGGGGGTCCGCAAGCGCAGCATGTGGCCCTTGCGAACCCTGACTTTTTCGTACACTAGAAAAAGTCGGGGTCCCACACCTGCTCTTAAGGGAAGGTGCGAACCTACGCACTATCTCTAATTAGTGGGTGCGGACCCCACGAAATACATTTCAAAAACCCTAAATTTTCATTTTTGCCCAAAGATTTTGAAATTACAAAATTCTAATCCGCCTTTTTTGCAATGTAGGTACACAAAATGCTTGTTTGGCGGGTATGGGAACACAAGGATGTGTATCAAGCCGCATTACTTCATCCACCTTCAATACAGTCATTAAGAGCATGTAGACTATTGAAATTCTGGGCCATACCCGACATGAGGGCTCGGATAGACTTTCTGCAATGGCTGGTAGACAGGTGGAGCACACAGGACTATTGTTTCATAATTGGTGGCCACCGGCTCGAAATCGAGTCAGAGGACATTTATTTCCTGACTAGTTTGCCCAAGAGAGACGAAGGATTATCTCTATTCGGGACTAGACCAGGTGGCCAGTCTGTCGCTAGTCTCCGACTAGAGTTTTGCAATGTCCAAACTTCAGACAAATGGATAGATGTTAAGACTATCTCCTATCATGAACATAAAGTGATCGCATTTACTGTCACCAGACTATGCGGGAGCGCAGCATTGCATCTAGCTACCGGTTCCCAAATGCGCATGGCAATAGCCTGCTTGAGGCACCATCTTCAACTGGTGTGATGCCATGTTGGCGAATGTGAAAGGCCAACTGACTAGGGTAAAGAATGGACCACTAAAGAACTCTGGATATGGTTTCTTAGTTGTGAGCTTTGGCCTAGAGAGGGTCCCTATGTTGGTTCCACAACATCTTTCCGTTGAGGCTGGACTTCCCCGAGATCCCAGGATTATGCGATGGGTTGCAGTCATGGCCCGTCATCCTGAGGAGGGTACAGAGGTTGTCCAATTTCCACCAGAGTATTTTCGTTGGTTGGGGAACCAACTTTTCGTGATTCAGGACTTTCCATATGCTGGGATGAATTATCATGGTGATCCAGACATGGATCTTCCACCAGGAGAGCAATGGGATGATACAGGTAAAATTATTTTCAACATTCCCTAAATTTTTAAACTAATTTTTTTTGTTTTTAAATCGTCCAAAACTGATAGTAAAAAGTTTTAAATGCAAATGTGGGTCCATGGCGACCAGCCTCTCTCCTGCCCTATGAGAGAAGACACCCTCCTGTCGCAGCACCGGCCCCATAGGACCAATCAGCGGAGACCTTCACCGAATTGGAGCATCATCTAGAGTGATTGACAGTAGATATCCCAGAGACTAGTATAGATGATATTCCTCTTAGGCTACAGTGCTATGTGATTGGGGTCCCAGGACCTTTTACGAGGTTCCTTTGTAGGGTGGCCCGAGCAGTGGTTTCTTATCGTGATCATCATCAGGGATAGGATGATCGCCCTTGTAGACTTCATATGACATTTTATATCTTTCTGTGCTATCATTTTTGCCGATCATAAGGTGTTTTTTAACCTATGATCGAAGACGATGCATATTTGACACACTTCTATGCTATGATATATCACTATTACTGGTTATCTTGTATAACATGTTTATGGAATGTTTTTTAAATTTACTGTCTTGATTACACAAATGTCTATTTAACATTTGAGAAGAAACTGCATCTGCTAATGTATTTAAATATATTGGAATATGTTGATATTCAATGTAATCAAATTCACGTTCCAAGAGACGAAATCTCAAAAATAATCTTAATAATACTGGATTTCTAATGCCATAAACCCTGTTAAGCTGTAATACAATGAGTTCAGAATCTAACCTAACAATCAAACTCCAAATTCCAAATGAGATGGATTCAGATAGTAACTCAATCATTGCATTATACTCTGCAATGTTATTTGTTGTTTGACCGAGGCTTACCCCATGCATAGATACTAACTCGTCAGAGGGTGAATAAATAACGCACACTGCGGAAGAAATATTATATGTACTACGACATGCACCATCAACAAAACCAATGTATGTTTGAGAAGACGTCGACATCTGCAATATCAAGAGTAACACCAAGATAAGCAGGAATAATGATAAAACACTCTCTAAACTAGGCACACTTTTCTAATCTAAAACACACCAACTAGAAAGGAACTATTCTAACAAGAATCTCCACACCAAACTCTAAGCATAATATCTTTTTAGATAAAGCCCATTTCTGGGTCTACCTAAAGAGACACCATGAAAATCTACTAATTCATAGGCCCCTCTAGCTAGCTTATGCTTAATAACAAAAGGACCATGCCACATGGGTATGAATATTCTAGCCCCTAACTTATCGTTTCCTTGATCGTATAATAAAACTAGGTCTCCTTCCGAAAAATTACGAGGTGTAACATTTTGGTCGTACTGAGCTTTTATCTGTTTTGCGTGAGTTTCGATTGCTAATGCAACATCATGTCGATTCTCATCTAATTGAGCTAAGTACAACAAATTTTTTTCCTCTTCAGAAGTGGTTGGTAGTAATTCTATGGCTATTTGCAATGATGGAATTTTGCATTCAATGGGTAACACTGCTTCCAACCCGTAAACAAGCTGAAAAGGAGTGAAACCAGTTGATGTTTTGACTGAGGTTTGGTATGCCCAAAGTGAGGAAAATAACATGTTATGCCAATTCGACCTATGAATACCAATGATTTGTTGGATCATAATGACTATAACATTGTTGATTGCTTCAACCAGACCATTAGCCTGTGGGTAATATAGAGTAGAGCTATCGTGATGCAGGCCAAGCTGATTTGTTAGTTCAATCATCATGATGTTTCGAAAATGACTCCTATGATCAATAATAATCACTTGAGGAACACCGAATCTAGCAATTATATGATTGAAAATGAAAATTGCAGTAGTTTTGTCGTTTGCCGAAAATGTAGGCATCGCCTCGGCCCACTTAGTAAAATAATCTACTGCAAGGATGATATACGCATGCCCCTCAGCCGAGTGAGGGTTACATGTAATAAAGTCGATACCCCACTTTGCGAAAGGACCGACGGCAATTATAGGGTGGAGAGGAGCAGGTGGAGCACACATCTTTTGATAAAATAATTTGGCAATTGTGGCATTTACGGACTACATTGATACAATCTTTAAATAAGGATGGCCAGAAATAACCATCATGCAATATATTTTGGGCTGTGGCATACCCAGACATATGACCGCCACACGCTCCAGAGTGACAGCCATTCAGAACCTTTTCAGCTTCTTCATGAGTTAGACAACGTCGGAAAATAGAATCCACTCCACGATGATAGAGTGTATCTCCAATAATATTATACAGTTGGGATTGGAAACGTATTTTCCTTCGCTGAGATCGTGAAGCTTCAGGCCGAAAATACTGGGTTTGGAGATAGAAAATTATATATCCATACCATGGATGAAGAGTACTGATAAGAAACAAGGATTCATCCGCAATGGGTTCTTCCGCCACAGTTTCGGTATCAGTACGCGGGAAATCACACATCAGTTCCGTGAAAACCAAAGATTTCTTTACCTTGGATTTTTCAAATTCCAAGTCAAATTCCTCCAGGATAACTATCCATTTGGAATACTTGCCCCCTAGCAATTGTTTAGTCAAAATATATGTCATAGGGTTACAGTCAAAAATTACTGTGGTTTTACGTAATAAGATGTAATGACAAAATCTTTGGACAGCTTGAACAGCTGCCAAGGCCAATTTTTTCACATGCAAATATTTAAGCTCAGTCAGATTCAGAGTTTGACTAAGATAGTAAATCACATGTTCATTGTTGAATTCATCTTCCTGAACTAAAACCATCCCAATGGTGGAATGAAAAGCGGCGAGGTACAAAAAGTAATCCTGGTTGTAGTTGGGAGGATACAATAACAGTGCATGGGTCAACACGTGTTTAAGTGCATCAAAATATTTCTGAGATATCTCATCCCAAAAGAATGGAGTGTTCTGTTTCAACAACCTGGTAAAACCCTTCGTTATCTCGGCATAGTTAGGAATGAATCGACGTAAAAAGTTTTCTCTCCCTTACAAACTTTGGAGTTGGCGAAGAGTCGAAGGAAAAGGTAATTTGGCAATAGCTTCAACCTTCGAGGGATCAACACAAATGCCAGCTTTCGAGACAACAAATCTCAGTAAATGATCGTTTCTATACAGAAAACATTTTTGTGGATTCAGCCTAATTCGATAATGCCTACATCTCATAAAGATGGCTCGGAAATGAGTGAGATGATCGGCTCTACGTAATGAATGAGCAGGTAAATCATCGAGATAAGGCTGCACAATGTGTTTGATGTCATGAAATGCATAAGACATAGCCCTTTGAAAATTTTCTCCGTCGTTCTTCAATCCAAAAGGTAACTTGCAATAAGCAAATGTCCCCCATTGACAAATGAAAGCCATTTTAGGTTGATCAGCAAGGAGTATGTTAATTTGATTGTAACTGGAAAAACCATCCATAAAGGAGAATATTTCACTGCTAGCATAATCATCAATAATTTGATCGATATAGGGGGTTGGATAATTGTATTTAGGACAAGCTCGATTAATATCCCTATAATCAATACATATTATTATCGTTCCATGTTTTTTGTTAACAGGAAAAATATTCGATACCCAATCCGTTAAGGGAATTGGATAAATGAAACTTGGTCGAAGTAATTTCTCAACTTCAGCTTTAATAGTAGCAAATTTTCTTGGATGTATCTGACGCAAACATTGCCGGACAGGTTTAGCATCTGGGTAAGTTTTAATTTCATGGACAACAATTGATGGATCGATTCCTGGCATTTCTTCATATGACCAGGCAAACACGTCGTGAAATTCTTGAAATAGGGCTTTATAAGTTTGGATTTCCTCGTCCGTACAGGAAGCACCTATATGAATGTTTTCAATAATTCGTGGTTTCACTGAAATGTCAATAGGAATCGTTCGAGAAATATTTCCCAAATTTAACTCAGAATCAGGATGTCACAGTGGATTCTATGGTTCCTTGACATAATCAGTGGTAAAAATAGATGAGAAATCATTTTCAAAATGATCAAGCTCAGGTAAAAACAAAGATCAATGAGGAAGATCTTCCCATGGTAAATCATCAACAGATAAAAGTTCACAAATTTGCTCATCAATATGAACAGGATCAGAAAGAGTTGTTGAATCTGAGGTTGAAATTGAAAGTGACTCCCCATGGACCACATTCATTGGATCAATTTCGGTTGAACTAGAGTCGGAAAATGACTGTATCGCCTGATATGCAACTTCAAAGGGACTTAGGGGCATGGCATCACCAAATGAGTCCACCTCAGAATCGGAAGGTACAATCCAAGGATCATCAAAGCAATAGTGTTTGATGAAATCATGTGAATGGTTGCAAAAGGAGGTGATACGTTAGGAGGAGGAAAAGAAAAAGTTCCTAGTAAACTAGAATATTTAATCAATCCCACTCCAACATCCTTATAAGGGATAACAATTTTTCTGACATGTTGGATACTCTCTAAAGAGGCTGGGTCGGATGAAAAGTAATTTAACTGGTCTATTGTAACGATCTTTCCATTATGAGAGAATTTAATAAGCCGAAAGACCGATGAAACAACAACAGTCATAGCGTAAGACCAACTGCGACCCAAAAGAAGGTTGTAATCTAGAGGGAGAATCAACCACTTCCACATATAGATTAACAGCTTTTCCTTCTACCCCTATAGGTAAATCCTGCAAAATGCCAAAAGTGATTCATTCATTACCTAGCGATGTTTCTCATTAGTAGATTCAGTTTATCTGGTTTCTCTTTTGTGTTTTGTTCATTTTTCTTCTTCCCTTTATTTTTACCACCAGATTTTGATTTGGCCATAGAAGATTCTACGACATGAATATCAACAGGAACTTTAGCGGAAGCTTCTCCTGTTGGGGAATCTGGTAAAGTTATAATAGGAGAATAATTATTTGCAGATTTCTTCTTACTCTTGGTACTAACTGAACCAATCATACCATCAGCAGCATGAGACCCTGAAGGAGTTGCAGTTATTTGATTTTGTTTGGGAAGATCGGGGATTTTTTCGTGTAAAGTACCCGACTGCGTATAAACAAGGTCAAGGTACTGAGCCTGAGCAATTACTTGCTCTTCAGTAACTACTCCTTCCTTAGCAACCTCAATGATTTTAGGTAATAATGATTTAACAAACCATATTGCCAAAATTTGATCCGGGATAAAAGCTTTCACTAAACGTCGTCGACGTTGCCATTCATGAATATGGTATGAAATATATGTAGATGTTGACTGTTTTAATGAAGTTAATAATTCCATGCCATTTTCATATTTGACATGCAACTGAAAATGAGTTAAGAGTGAAGTAGCTAACTGACTAAAATTATAAAAAGAGCTTCGTGGCAACTCGATGTACCACTTAGCCGCGAGACCAATTAGAGTGCATTGGAAAAGCCGTAAGCAAATTGAATAATCTATAATGGAATTTGATGCACACCAAAGGTGATAAGTCATCACATGATTTGACGGATCCTCTCCTGGCTTACCCTCAAACTTTGGAATATCACTGGGCAACTCGTAAGGCATTGGCGGCCAGTACGAAACATAATAAATTGGATCGTTCATAAGGTGTGACAAGTCACGTAAATCCAAAGTTGCGATGAACGGTAACTGACGGTTAGGGTCTCAAAAACCTTGGGTCACAAGACCATCTCCACGAGGAGGATATCCAGGATACCATGGAATTGGATTTGCATTAGGAATATTATATCCTCCCGGAAAACTAGGATTAATCAGACCAAACTGGCGTTGTTGAGGTTGAGGTTGTTGATATGTATACCCAGGGTACGGTTGATACTGATAAACTAGGCTTTGCACAGCAGGACCGTATTGATACTGTCCCTAGTACGGTTGATAAGTGAATTGCGGTTGACTTGTGACAACCGTACTTGGACCAAGTTGTCCTACAGGCATCTGAACCGACGTCTGAATTGTAGGTCCAGACTGGGGTAAAGAGGTGTGAGGAGTTGATACAGGAATAGTAAAAACTGGAGTTGTTGATACTCCAGAAGTAGGTGGGGTAGATTGAACAGAATCTGTAATAGTTGTAGTAGCCGTTTAAGGCGGAGTTCGAGTTGAACTAGGCCCAGGTTGATGAACTACACCAGGTGCAGAAGTTTGGATAGTAGGCTGGACGGGTTGCTGGGTTGAACCAGAAACCAAAGGTTGTCTAGGTTGAGATGACAAATACACATTGGGTTGTAAAATTTGTTGAGTTTGAGATGGATCCCACACCATATTCATTCTGGGGTAAGCACCCATAACAGGTTGAGCATATGGAGGACCATAACTAGGTTGAGTGTAGGACTCATAATTGAAAGGTACATTTCTAGCTCCTTGAACAAATGGTTGACCAGAAGGTGGTTGGAAACCTTGAGATTCGTACTGACCTTGAGGTTGATAACCTTGAGGCACGTACTAAAACTAGGGTTGACCTTGAGGTACATACTGATATTGGGGTTGACCTTGAGGCATATACTGAGTCTAGGGTTGACCTTGAGGCATATATTGATACTGGGGTTGACCTTGAGGCACGTACTTTCCTTGAGGTTTCCCCCCATGTAGTATTTGACTACCTCAAGGTTTCCCCCCAGGCGGTAATTGAATACCTTGAGGTTGCCCCCCAGGTGGTATCTGACTACCTTGAGGTTGCCCCCCAGGCAGTATCTGACTACCTTGAAGTTGCGGATTTGGAATAGCACCAGACATCATAAAAATTTCTTCTACGCTCAATGGTGGAGTTCCATTATTACCAGCTGAAACCCCATGTTCGATGGGTTGAGGAGACGCTCCTGAAAAAGTACCAGAAACTGATTAATACCCAAAAGGAATAGAAGGACTGCCATATAAAAATGTTTCCAGATTTTGGGAAAACATGGATGACCATTTTGGCATATTTAAAGGAGGATAATAACCTCTAGGTGTAGGATGAAAAGGAATACGAGGTGGCGAAGAAGCAAGACCCGGATTTTCTAAAACGTTCGTCAATGATATGTACCAAGCGTCACTTCGAAAAGCACTGTAGAAGATTGATTCATGCTCCCTAAGTTCTAAAGTTGGTTGATTTTCAGGGAAAGATATATCTTCGTCCGGACTAACAAGTTCTTCAATAGAAATGAGTCTAGAAGGAAGATTTTCGGTAATGACACTTCCTACCCTCGGTGAACCAGGACCACTAGAAACTAGAGAAGTAAATCCTGAGGATGGAGTAGTAGCAGGTTAGGTTTTAGGTTCAGAAATTTCAGGTTCCTCAACTAATTCACTAGTAGAAGAAAAACTACCAGTAACTTCGGAAAATGAAATTGGTTCAGAAATATACTCTGTTGTTGCAACTTGATAATCAGGGTGAATAATTAAAGATGATTCTTCGGCCTCTGGTGACCCAACTCAACTTTCACTAGGTTTGAGAAGAGTTCTTAGCCCTTCAAGCTAACTTGGTGTATATTCGGGAGGCTACCCCCGAAGTCTACGGGATTTTCTTGGTAATTCAGCCACGATTAAATAATTAATTACTTCACACGCAAACAAAGAAAATCTCAATAAAACCTCCTAAAGTATCTAAAGAACCAAACAATTGAATCACACGCCTAACAATCTAAGAGTTCAAACCACACGCAAAAAGTAACTTTTCGTACTGAAAACACTAGTTGGTGATGAAATCCAACGTCGCAGAATTCAATATAGAAATGGTAGTTGGACCAGTTACCCCGACAACCTGCTTAATGAAACAGAGTGGCACAAGTTTCTTCACAAAACCGTCTCGAGTGAGGATAACACCCTAGAGGGTCCAAATGAGTCTAGTCGATGTCTGCTCCAGGTACAGTGAGACATGTCCTTCATTGTCACCTTAGGAAAGAATCTTAAGATTATGGTCACTATGGTTACCAACAATAACAAATACAACTGGGGGAACAGTCTACAATCCGATCTACGTGCAAGGGCAGAGTGGCAAAGCTCAATCCCCTTGAATACTTCTCGACATGATTAATCCGAGATTTACCAACAAATGAACCCAGGCTCCTCGACAATGGTTAATCCGAGGTTTACCATTTTTAATACGCACAAATCTGCTATCTTTCCTAATGAGGTAGACTTAATTGTCTCAAAGGTTCGCACATGATCTCATGATTGACTCCTTTAAGAGGAGCTTCCCATATTATATCAAATATAATTGGATTTATTTCCTACCGCAAGATACAGCTACTTGTTTGTTTTAACTATCTTGGAGAGTTAATTACTCCCTACTCCAAGATACTAGCCTAAGCTATGTTGGTGATAAGAGCCCTAGAAATAGAAAAATTGCTAGATGAATTTTAATTTTATTGGTTGTTTCTTAAGTCAAAAGGTATGGAGATAAACTTTGTGGTGTGAAGGCTCAACTCCAAAAAACACTAAAAATGCACCTAAGATGATAAACAATTCTTTTTCCTTTCAATGAATTTCTATCTAAAGAAAGAGTTGAGAATGCAATTCCTTGAAAAACAAATCTTTCCTTCAACGTAGAACTGAAAAGAAAAACTTTTTGTCTTTTTCAATACACTCAAAACGAAGCTGCTAATTATGCTCAAAAAATAAATCCCTTTTCTTTTCAACACTCAAAACTACATAAAACAATTTTTTCAAAAGAGAAACTAAAATTTCTAGAAAACACACTCAAAACTATGAAAAATCTAATCTTGAGATCTAACTTCTAAAAACTAATTGAAATAAAAGCTTCAAATGTTTTTGAGGATGCTTTACTTAGTTATTCAGTAAACTAAGGATTAATTCATTCAGAAAAACAAATTAATCAAAAAACACGCAGCTATGTTTTCTTTATAAAAATGAAATTCACAACTTAGGACCAAGTTCGTTCAAAGATTTGCAAAGAGAAACAAAATCTATTTCTCACCAAAGGAATATCTCACAAACCAGCCAAACTTATCAAGAAGGCAAAAGGTTCCAGGGTGATCTAAGGTTTCTTAGGCTTCTAAGCTTTAAGTCACTACAAAGATCGAGTGAAGACCAATCCAAGCATGCAAAAACTTCTAGAAATTCATCCAAAAAAAAACACCAATGGAACTTACTCATGAGAGACTTTTGACAGGATATATGCAGATCTAGGTAGAGACTAAAAGTAATAAAAAGAACCTAAACTAAACTAGAGGAAAAGATTTTAGGCTTTTCAAAAAATTTGACAGGGTCCGCAGGCCTCTTGTAAAACTAGGTGCGGTATCACTCTTTGTAGTAAAGCAACAGTGCAGAGAGGTTCGCACTGTAATACAAACAAAATGTGCGGTCCTTGTAAAAAAAATTAAGAAACAAAAAACCAATCCAGGACCTAAAAACTACCCAATCCCACACACATCAAGAAAAAACCAGAAACAAAAATCAAGTTTCTCAAATCAAAGGTAAAGGAAACTTTAAACAATCAAATCCCGTCCCCAGCGAAGTCACCAATTCGTTGGCCAGATAAATCGTTCTTGCGAACAAGACCGATCTCCCTAGTATCAACTAATATCTAGAAACAAGCATGACAAGCAAATCTACTTTTCTCTAAACATATTTTGATTCATTAATAAAAACTAAGAGGTGTTTTAGATCCTACCATAAGTCCAACGCTAGTTTGTGGCAGCCATGCTCCAGCAGCTTCAAAGAGTTTCCTTTTAATAACATGTAATCACAAAAAAGCACACATCAAATAACAACTGCATAGCTAATATAATAAATCATGTTCATCATAGTGATCAAGGAATCTATGAAATAAACCATAAAACACAGCTTATTGAGAAAAATAAATTTGATTGTATTAACTTTCAAATAGAAGAACTTTAAAACCTTGATGCCTTGATGCTATACAAGCTCTTCCCAGGGTCCAAACAAGAACCTCCTCTACTTTGACAACCCTCACTCTCTTCCAAATGAGACCAAAAGGTATGTAATCTCTCCTCTCAAAAACTCAATTAGGAATACTAAGTTCCAGCAGCATTTACCCTAAAAAATATTCAGCTTTCAACCTCCCAAGTAACCAGCCCAATGCTTCATTTTATAGTGCAAGGGAAGGAAGTTACAAGTCCACCATTGAAGGGATAGAGTCCTCCTTCAAAGGGATAAGCT
>APFE030872799.1:98308-173124 GCA_000404065.3 Pinus taeda
AGGTCCACCATTGAAGGGATAGAGTCCTCCTTCAAAGGGATAAGCTCCTCACATCAAGGGGTTAGCTCCTTAAGGAATGGGATGCATGAACCCTCAAGGAGCGAACTTGCCAGCTCAAGGTTCCCTCTAGAAGCTTCCAGAAATGACTCAAAGTGAGTTTTTAAGAATGTACTTGCACCTTTCTAACTTTTATAGGGTTTCACACCCATAAAACAGAGACAGAGAAGTCAGGTGCACAGGGGACATGACCAATGGGTGCGGTACCACAGGTAATACTAAGAGAAAGTACGAAACCCGAATTTTAGAGATTTTTAAGGTCTTTCTCTTATTTTCAAGGCTTGATATGAAGAACTGAGGTTTAAGACTTGCAAAGGAGGTATGTATGAGTGGTGATAGACTCATATTGTTTTCAGAATGTTAAAGTGACAATTTTTGTGCAACAGGTGGAACATTTGAACACTGAGAGACAGAAACCAAAGGAGAAGGTAATAAAGCAACAACAGGAAGAGACAGAGGGTCGAGCTGACCAGTGGCAGCATCGAGCACCAGAGCTTGAGAGATTCAACCCATCCCATAGAGGAATCTATCTGGATCGAGCATCACATTTGGCTCCTTCCACTGTAGACTAGAAGGTCACAGAGCTAGTAGGTAGAAGAAGAGTCTGTGTACTCTAGTGTCTTGGGGAATCCAAGAAACAACCCTGCCAAGCAAACTTGCTTTAGGAGCACACACATTGAGTCCCTGCATTGTAATTCTCTGCTCAAAGACCCAATAAAACAAGGCCACCACTGAAAGCTAGACCGGAGGTGTAGCCCTGGAGAATAGGGTGAACTCCTTATTAAAATTGCTTATGTCTTTGTGGTTGCTTACTGTATTTCTCTGTTGTCTTTCCATTTCAAATGTTTGTGTATTGGCAATCTAATCGATCCGTTGCTTAAATAACAAAGAACACACACACCAGCACATGAGTTTGTAATACCTTTTGTTAAATAAATCTTTAACTGATGTCACTCATAGGGTGAATATCAGATCATGGCTCGTTTTGAGAGTCTCCCTCTAATCTAAGTGATTGATCACTACATCAATTGATTAACTAGGATGTAAATGAGATTTATCCTCCTAAGAAAATATCTTTTTGTTTCATTATACTTGAATGATATACAAATACACACACATATCAATTTAATTGTCTTCATTGCATCTAAGCCCTTCTTGTCAAGATTATGATCAATTATTTTTGCATGCATCATCACTAGCATGTTGATTAGTTTTGAAAGTTACTCCAACCATGCCTAGGTTTTCTTTAGTCTGTGACATGATTTTTTAGATAGAAATGGCATCCTTTGTCCTAGAATAATATGTTGAATCTACCAAACCTTGCTTGGGACATGTTATTTCAATGTATTTGTCTCATACCACTTTATTTTATGTCAACCACACATCTTAGCTGAAAAATTGCATAGGTCACACCTCACACTCTGCATGGATTCACTTTTATTCATGACTATGTGCTCTAATGTTTGTTGGTCCTTTACCTCATATGCATGCATAGGTCTATTCTTACACATTCTTCCTTTATTTATCATCCTTGGAAACATGTACCATTCACTTGATTAATGGGTTGTTGTGATTCCTCTTTATTCTTTTAGCTTGTTTATTTTCCAACTCTAACTATCATAAGTATCCTTGATATCCTTTTGATGATACTGGACCTGCCAACATTCAGGGGATCTCCCCGATATTAAGTCCCAACTAGATCTCACATTGTTTGGTGTAGGAGTCCCATCTGGTATGATGGCTAAGTTCCCATTATCTTAGATATTTTCCTTAGCTCTTATTGTTTAGCACATGAGAGTGTTATGCTTTTATCTTCAAAAAGTGAGGTGAGTATGCTTGGTGAGTGCTTAATGTAATTTATGTCTAGATTCTCTTACTATAAAGGGAGCGAGTAAAGTGGGCCTCTAGATGATAGGTAAATAGTACCACCTAGGGAGAGACATAGGCTAACCAACAAGGGCTTGTCTAGCATCCAGCAGAGCAATCCACAATGGATATGGTAGTCCTTAAAACCAAATTGAAAGGGAAAACACATACACCATCCAATAGAGTAGTCCACACGAAGGTGATAGTCATTATAACTAGTAAACAAGGATGGTCTTTATAAAGTCCTGCAGAGCAGTCCACAAGGACGAGACAATAGTGATAAACAATACAACACATATTCAAAGAGTAGTCTTACAAAAATCTACAAAACATTTGTGAAAACCTATTGGCCTTAACAGGCTTCTGAATTAAGAAAATTTCCCAAGACACATATGTACACCATACATCACTAGACCCAATAGTGGGACATTAGAGCCACTCCTTGCTCCTCAAAGAAAAGACTATAAACTCTCAAGGCTATGTGGGAGGAACCAAGGTGAAAAGTACTTGCATATACAATGGGAGGGGTGTATATAGCCAAGGGTGATGCTTGACCTTTGTGGCTATTGCACTACCCTCATTACTGTTCAACTTCCCATGAATTTTAAACTAACATGACCCTTCGACTTCTTATGTGCGTCCATTGGAATTCACTTTACATTACATTTAGTTACAATGGATATGGCCCATAGTTGTGATGTGGCCAAGACAACTCATGACACAAATCAACATGACATTACTGACATGTACTGGTTGACTGTGCTATCCATGTCAAGCTGTTGCGTTCTTGAGTGATGGATGTACTCTTGGTGTGCTTTGTCTTCTCCTCTGCATGGCATAGTGTTGCAGGATCTTTGATGGTCTTGGTCTTGCTTCATGGTTCAATGCATGTGTTCCTTTCCCTTGTTGCTTGATATGCTTGGTACGTCCACCTAACTGCAAGCAAGTCTTCTAACATGTGTGCTCCTTATTCATCACATTCGTTGTCTCACCATGATCTAGCATTGTACCTGTTCCTAAAATTAACCCATGAAGGGATGACATCAAATCAAAAACCTCCTAGTCTAGCATGATGCATTGTTCTCGTGTTCTAGGTGACTGGGAGGGAGGAAAACACATTGAGATAGCGTAGCGTGCAGCTCAGGCTAGAATGAGGAACTCTAGGAGGACACCCTGCATTATAAGGAAAAACTGCACATTGACCACTAGGAGATAGAATTGCACAGTGAAGGACACCAGTGGTAGCTGCAAGGTGGGACCTTGAGGGGGGCACTTTTGTGCAATTCCTGGAGAGAAGACAAGACAAGATTGTAGGGGACCCGCTTGGCAATTCTGTGCAAATTATGAGAATAGTGCGGGATAGGCAACAAAGGGTTAGCTATACATGTCTGCGTAGTTTTGGAGAACAATGCAGAGAAAGGCAGCAGAGGACCTACTAGACATGACTGCACAATTTTGGAGAATAGTGCAGGACAGGCAGGAGAGGGATCAACTGGGAATGTATGCGTAGTTTCTGAAGGCAGTGCAAAGCAAGGGTGCAGAGGACTAGTTGGGCATGCCTATATATTTTTGTAGATCATTGCAGACCCAGGTCTTGTTGTAGTGTATACTTCTGACAGACAAGGGGGCTTGATGACTATGCTTGAGAAATGCATAGTTCAGTTTGGTCATGGAGGTAGTTTTTGTGCAGTTTTGTGAGGTAGATAGGCTACTCACCTTTGGGATTGCGTAGTGTAGATGACCTAGAGGAAAACCTCAAGAATTGTGTAGTTCGAGGCAGCATATCAGGGTTACTGAGGGCTGAGATTGTGCAATGCAACTCAGTCGGGGTCTGGTGGAAGAGTGTTGTCTGGTCAGACAAATTTTCAAGAAAATGGATAAGTGTTGAAAGGAAGTGAACTTGTGCAGACTTGACATTGTGAACACAAACTTAACATACTTCAAGGATGAGACAACATAGACCATAGGTAAACAAGACAAAACATGCCCTTGGTGAGATGGTCTTAGAGCTGAGAGCAACAAACGCAACACTTGAGATAAACCTTCAGATGAACGTGACGACACTTGCACAACAGTGCTCACGACTTTGTGTGTGAGAATGACAGATGTTTACATAGAGAAGAAAACCCAAAAAAACAAAGGAAAACCTTTAAACTCACCAGAACAAGATCACAAGCATGACAAAGCAATCAGCATGCCAAAAGATGAATGTTGGTCGAACAAGCAAAAGGGTTAAAAGGCTTCACAAGAGCTCATGGGGTGAGATCGAGTGTTTGCAACCATCAAAGAAAAAACCAAGGAATGCTCCAAAATTTGGATGCAAGACAAAGTTTTGGAGGGTGTTGCAGCCATTACAACACTTGGTGACACACTAGTTAAATATTAGATTCTTTTTTTTGTTTCATTTTTAGCTCAGGGCATTGGGCTTTCGAGGAGTATTGGTTTGTTGTGTAGATCACTTCGACTTCCCCACTTGTCGCATGGACATACATGGTTCACCTTGTACCTACTTAGTTGGACACAACACAAGATTCATCTATATCACAGTGATTAAATCAAGAAGGGTAATTTGGCTTACGAGCTTAAGATTTTTAGAGTATATTTTTTCATCTGTAGTGTTTCTCTGTTGCTAGTGGGATTGGAAAGTACCTCGGTGGAGTCATGCAGGACACAAACATTGATCCACTGCCAACGACACTAGACAATACCCCAGTAGAGTTTCTTACTTCACCTCTCTGCACAGGAAGCCTTTCTCTTCTTTCACCTTGGTTATTTTTCAAAGAGGACCATTCATAGGCACTTATTTATTTTTGGGTGGAAGAGTGATCCTAACTTATTAAGAGAAGAAGAGGTTTTTCCTTCAGAGAAACATGTAAATACCTCTGATTCGGGTTTGCTCATTTAGATTTTCCCCTTCATTGTTTCTACTAGTTGGATAAGCTTGAACACACAAAGCAAAAACTAAGTATATGCATGAGGTTTCCCAGACTAGACACTCATTCATGGTTCAAGCAAAACTTTCCTTATAGACAAATCATATTTTTCGTCAAGACTTCAACAGCCAAAAGTTACAACCAATCAAAAAGAAGACTGACACAAGACTAGCCAAGCGCTGCAGTGTCACAAGACTCTTTGAACTTCAGCCAAATGCAGCTGGGACAACATTTATTTACAAAACAAAGCAACAGAAAAACAAAGCAACAAAATAATAAAGAAAATTAAAATAACAAAGCAAAGAACATAACAACAATGAAAGGACTATGTACACAATGTGGGGTGTAGCCTCAAATCATTGAAATTAATATTTTAAGTATTGGCCATTGATAGGGAGAGTGTCAATCTTCTTGTCAAGTAATTGAAGATGATGAATGTGTTGGCCAAGCTTCTCGTGAATGGTGAATGAGCCAATCCACAGGGAAAAAAACTTCATGTGTTTCCCTTTGTCTTCATGGGGTCTATCCCATTTCAATACTAAGTCACCCACAGTGAAGTTGGTACTCCCTGTAGACTTTATATTGAACCATCTCTTGATACAGTTCTCGTGAAGTGTAAAATTTTCTTTTACTTTCACCCTTTCTTCCTATAGCTTGTGCAATGTGTCCATCCTACGCTAAACTAATAGACACGACTTGTCTTGTGATCCTTGGGACAACTAGAGAGTAGGCAAGTAGATGCTCTGTGGGAGGATGGCTTCTTTTCTATATACCAGGAAGTAGGGGGCATATTCAGAGAGGGATTAGGTGTGACTCAGTCAGCCCATAGATCATTCACCAGAGCAGAGTGCTAGTTTCGTTGTTTAGAGTAAATGGCCCTTTTTATGATGTGGATAAGGTTTGTGTTTATAGACTCAACAACACCATTTCCCTGCGGGTGGTAGTTCGATGAATGCTTTAAAACAATACCATTTTGCAATGAAAATTCATAAAGCTTTAATGAAGAAAGTACGTTGCATTATAAAAAAAAAGTGATACAGGAATGCCAAAACTGGATATGATATTTTTATTTTAGGGAGCTAATGACTTCCTGGTCATTCACTTGTTTTAGTGGAACTACTTATGTCAACCGCGTAAAGTAATATGTAGCAGTTAAGTAGTGGTGTTACTTTTAGGAATGTGGAAAAATTTCCCGAATGATGTCCAAGCACCACTTTTGGAATGGTTTGTCCACGGTAATAGGTTGCAGTGGGGTTGGTAACCTTTGTTTTTTGTCGACACATCTCTCACAGACCGAACACTTGCAAGAATAAGCATGTGCATTTTTGCATAATGTAGGCCAATAGAAACTAGCCCGCATGACCTTGTGTGCTATTTTGTTGCCCACGAAGTGACCCCTAGCAAGTTTTTCATGGAGATCACGTAACACCCTTTTTGAATCCTGTGCCTTCAGCCACCTGAGCAAATCGTTGTTGTGATGTTTTATGTAAAGCACTCCATGCACCAACCAGTAAGATAGAGCTTTGATTCGGAGTTTCCTCTTCTACCACATAGAGAAGTGAGAAGGAATCATGCCATGCTCAAGGTGTTGGTGCACCTATGCATACCAATAGTTTCTGTGCAAAGTGGGTGGGCTTGCTTGACGTTATACATTTCAATTTCTTGCTCCCAGCTGGCAAGCTCTTATTCTTCCTCTTGCACATGTATTACTTCTGTTGCTAGTCTGCAAAGGTTGTGACCCTGATGGTGTGAAATGGCTTGATGTCAAGATCATATTCTTGCAGTCCTGTCATCCAATTCGCCCTTCTCTCACCCAGCTCTTACTAAACAAGCAATGATCTCACTGCTAGGTGCGGCACAAAGACAATGCAATGATTTTTCAAGAGGTAAGGTCTGAAGTGTTTAACCATCTTGTATATTGTGTATGCATGTTTATCCATGGTGGGATAGTTTAGTTTAGGTCCTTTCCAGCTCACGCTCATGAAAGAGATAGGTCATTCATTGTTCAGCTTGTCTTTCTGAGTGAGCACAACAAAGAGTGAAGTGTCGTAAGAAAATGTGTAGAGCAAGAAAACCTTGTTGAAGTTTGGATTATACAGTGCAAGTGCCTCTACTATATCTTGCTTAAACCAGGCGAACACTTCTCTTTCCATTTTTCCCCAATTGTACACTACGTCCTTCTGGTTATCTCTTGAATGGGTTTAACAATCTATGCATAATCAAAGATGAACTTTCTAAGGAAGTTGACCTTCCTTAGGAAGGACTGCATAACTTTCCTATTCACAGGGTAAAAAATATGTGTGATGATCTGAAATTTGTTTGGATCTACCTTGATCCCACTCTTGGAAATGATATTCCCAAGTAGGTTAACCTTAGACACTACGAAGACGCTCTTCTTGGGATTCACAGATATCCCATACTTCTAACATTGCTCAAATCTTTTCTTAAGATGGCGCAGGTGGTCTGACCATTGGCTAGAGAATATTGTCACGTCATCAAGGTAGACCATTGTGCTCTATCTAATGAGCCCACGAAAATCGATGTCCACTGCACGCTAAAATATAGCACCTACATTTACCAACCCAAACGAAATTCTACAGTAAGTGAACGTACCCCACTTGGTACGGAATGTTGTCTTAAGTTTGTGAGTCTCTCCTACGAGAACTTGATTGTATCCTGAGAAACCATCTAGCAAAGAAAACATATGAGCTCCATATACCATCTGCAATATGTGTTCCATAGACGAAACTATGTAGTTATCTTTGTCTGAGGCACAGTTAAGATTTCAAAAAACAACGCATGGGTGGATATCCTTGGATTTCTTTCTAACAGGGACAAGATTTGAACTCCACAAGGAATGACGAACCGTGTAGATGATCCAAGCATCCAACAACTTATTCAATTCTTTCTGTATGAGGGGCTCAAGTGATGGATGCATGTTCCTTAGGTTTTTCTAAAAAGGCTTGGCCCCTTCCTTGATTGGAATGACGTGCTAGATCATTCATGTATCATATGTTTTCAAGCCATCGTACGTCCATGCGAACACATCATAGTATTGTCTCAACAAGCGGACAAAAAATTGTCGCTCTTGTGGTGTGAAACATGTACTGAGATTAAAAAATTTTGGATCTTTGTCTATTCCAAAATTGATCTTTTCATTCACTATTGTGGAACTGTGGGTTTTGACATCCACGGGCCCCTAAGAGCAGTTATGTAGGTTATACATCTTCTTGAGTGATACCACACCCTTAGGGATGAGGTTACCTTTAATGTCATTAGTTGTGCCCTGCAAAGACTACTTGTGCTCGTATTCATCTATCGTTGCGTCTTTGAAGACATTAGCATTAACGATGAAATGCAGTATCTATTGATCATCATAAAAAATGCATAAATTAGTGATGTTATCAGGAAAAAATGGCTTATACAAAATTTCAACCGAAAATATATCCCTCAACGGTGTCATCCTGGCATCTGCCTTTGCCAGAGCATCTGCAGCTACGTTATGCATTCTTGGTACATAAATAATATTGAAATCTTGGAAGTTAGAGATAAGTCACCATACCTCTTGTTGATAATTCTTAAGACAAGGTGACACATAATTTATAGTGTTACGTACCTGATGCACCATAATAAATGGGTCACCTACCACTTTTAGCACAAAAATGTTAAGGCTGATGGCTTTCTATAAGCCTAAGATGAGTGCTTCATACTCTTCGGTGTTTTTCGTGCAGTCGAACTCCAAGATACTAGAGACTAAATTTTCCTTTGAAACGGGTTTGTTAAGACACAACCTGCTCGAGAGCCCTCCCGTGTCGTGGATCCATCAAAGTATAAGGTCCACATATTATTTGTACAACGAACACTTGTCATACTAGTACTATTATCATTATTGTTATTATTGTTACAATCTAATGTACATGTTTCATTTTCTCCAATTAGGCAGGGAAGTAGACCCAACTGTGTGTCTGGTGGGGTGGGGATTGGTTTTGCAAGATAACACCCCAACTATGTATCTAGAAAGAAATTTCCAAACATAAGATCTGCGATAGCGAATGGTTCATTTTGACCATCCAAGAGAGTAACATTGTGTTTCATGTATCTTTCCAACAATCCCTGGATTTGGTTGTTTCTTCCCTTGTGCGGAAGCCATAAGTGTGACCAATCCATAGAAAAGTATTCTTGTAGCTTGCTAGACCAATATCTATTGAGCAGTAAGCCATATTCTTCCGGGATGTCCACAATCACAATGTTAATGCATTGATGAACTCGTTCGTTAGACGATAACCAGATGATCACATTCAAGATATCACCAATCGCTGGCACACATGTTCTATCAAGGTGGATGATCTATGGATTTGTGCTACTCCATTGAGCATTGATCCTCTTAGCAATGGGGAGTGACATGACATTGACTGATGCACCACAGTCAACCAAATAGTTGTGAACATTGAAGTTGAATATTTTGAATCACAACAAAAACAATGGGCAAAGCGAGTTTTCTTCCTCCATACAGAGCACGTTGAGCATGAATGCGAGTGAGTCAAGAGACTTACTTGATCCCTTGATGGAAGAGGTAACACTGTCTGTGGAAGTTTTCCCCAGTGTGTGCAAAAGAATATGCCACTGACCCATGATCTTGGTTAACTCATACAGAGATATGTTCGCATGATTCTTTTTAATGTCTTCAACAATGTTGTAGTCTAGGGCAGGAAGATTAACGAAGATGTTTGGGGGTAGTCGTGTGTTCGTGTTGTCCGGTGGGATGCTTTTGTCTTTGTTTCTCATCGATGTACTTATTTTTGTAGTTGTCTTCCCAGACTTGCTTTGAGCTTTCTGTGTTGAGTTGACTGGCGGATCAACTACTCTGAGCAGATGTTGTCTTCCCTTTTCTTTAGTATCTCAAACATAGTTGGCCCCCCTTGACTTCTTAAGCTGTATCGATTATTTTTCTTTAGGGCTAGCTGGTCGCTTGGAGGTTTCTTCTCAGTTGCCGTATTCTGGGTAATGCGAGTGCATTGATACATGTTGATTACATTCCCAACACTCATAGCTTCATTAGATTCAGTAGCTTCTTCTTCATCTTCATCCTCAAGCCAAGCCTACTCACTAGCCACAAATTGGTCAAAAGATTGTGTAGCCAGGGTGCTTATTCCTTGGTTCTAACCTGGGCAAGTCTTCTTTGAATGTCGTTGATCATGGAACTTGCAGTAATGATCTATCATGATCTTATCCAGGTTGAGCACAAGGTTAGTTGCTACTTGAAGTCATATTCTTCCTTTGCATGAAATTGGGAGGCCTATTGCTCATGGTTGTCTTGCTCATCCATTGTTTGAGTTTAGAAACTTCTGTTGTCAAGGATTTTATGAGACGAGTAAGGCTCTCAATTTCACTTACTTCTTTTTCCTTTTCCTTACTCACAATATTCTAAGACCTCCTGATGGTGTCTTTGGAGTCCTTAGGCAATTCGTCATCTATAGTGACTCCAATAGAGCATAGGTATTTCTCCATAGCAATTACCTCTTGGTAATATTACAATAGTGTTGGTTTCGCAGCTCACTTGACAAACTGCACAATGTTGGTCGGCAGATGCAGACATGTAGTAGTCAATAGTGATGGAGTCATCAGGTTTGGTGTCTGGGGAGAACTTTTTCAAGATATGGTTAAACCTTTGGTTGAAATATTTGAATTTTTCTTTTTTCTCTATCTTGAGACTACCCAACTCTTTTAGAAAAATGGTGGGGGTTCTGTCTTCAACAAACTTCTCAAGGAAACTTTTCTTGAACACATCCCAATTCTGAATGGATTTCATAGGAAGGTTGTGGTACCATGCAGCTCTGCCATCCAAGTCATATGGAAATAGTCTACATGCAACATCATCATAATGTATCTCGAGTGTTTGCAGATGTAGGTAGAACGTGTCTAAGTGATCTTCCGCGTTCACTATCTTGTTAGGGTCATACTTCGTTAACAACTTTTTTGCATGTCTTGGAATTTTGTGCAAGACACCCGAGAGTGCCAATGAGCCCTGGGTCATTCATTCTAGATTTTGGTCAGCCATGTTGTCTTCTTTTGCATCCTCCTGCTCTTCTTCTAAACCTAATGGTTCTACCTCTGAATTTGTTGGTTCGCACCTTCACCTCCTCAACTACCTTCCTCTCCGCCTCTTGTGTTGGAACCTAAGCCCAAGTGTAAGAGGTTGTCTTCTTCTCCCTCTCGGAAGATTGGAGGTTCCTCTTCGTTTTCAACAACGTCTACTAACTCTTCAAGAGTGGTGAAGATTTCTTCTTCCACAGGTGAGACTACCACTCTTGTGGGAGTAGTCTTTTGATTCTTCTATGAATAGGGAAGATAGTGCACTCCTGGAATCAGTCCAACAACTTTAGAAAATTGACGGGTGATGGGAAAGACAGTGTGGATGTGGTGATAGGAGATTTCTTGTTCAGGTCTGGGAGGTGAGGAATAACCTACTTCAGAGTTGCGCATAGGGGAGATGGTGTGTGTGTTACTGCCTTAACCATATGATAGATGAGCGGGGTTGGTAGGACATTCAACCATGAACTACTGGAGACCCTCCTTCTAGCGCCAGAAATGTTGATTGTGTTGGACCTACCAACATTTAGGGGATCTCCCTGGTATGAAGTCCCAACTAGACCCCACACCATTTGGTGTAGGATTCCCATCTGGTATGATGGCCTAGTTGCAATTATCTTAGAGATTTTCCTTAGCTATTTTTGTTCAGCACATGAGAGTGTTATGCTTATATCTTCAAAAAGCAAGGTGAGTATGACTGGTGAGTGCTTAATGTAACTCATGTCTAAGTTCTCTTACTGTAAAGGAAGAGAATAAAGTGGGCCTCTAGATGAGAGGTAATAGTACCACCTAGGAAGAAACACACGCAAACCAACAAGGGTTTGTCCAACATCCAATGGAGAAATACACAATGGATGCAGTAGTCATTAAAACTAAAGTGAAAGGGAAAGCACATACACCATCCAACATAGCCACACAGAGGTGATAGTCGTTATAACTAGTAAACAAGGCTCGTCTATATAATGTCCCGTGGAATAGTACATAAGGACGAGACAAAAGTGATAAACAATACACCACATCTTCAACAACGTAAATACTAAAATAACCAAAGTAGTTCAACTATCTTAGTACAGGTTAAGAAAACATGCATTACAAATGTTTAAATTGTAGTCCTATAAACATCTACAAAACATGTGTGAAAATGTGTTGAGCTTAACAAGCTTCTGAATTAAGCAAAAGTCCTATGACACATATGTACACCATACATCACTAGTCCCAGTAGTGGGACATTGAATCCACTCCTCGCTCCTTAAAGAACAAACTACAAACTCCCAAGGCTACGTGAGAGGAGCCAAGGTGAAAATTCCTTGCTCATACAGTGGGAGGGGTATATATAGCCAAGGGTGATTCTTGACCCTTGTGACTCTTGGACTACCGTCATGACTGTTCAACTTCCCATGATTTTTAAACTGGCATGACTCTTTGACTTCTTATCTATTTCCATTCGACTTCACTTTACATTACATGTAGTTACAATGGATATGGCCCATAGTGGTGATGTGGCCAAGACAACTCATGACACAACTTGACATGACACTTTTAACATGTACTGGCTAACTGTGGTGTCCATGTCAAGCTTTTGTGCTACTAAGTGATGGATGTACTATTGTTGTGTTTTTTCTTCTCCTCCACATGACATAGTGTTGTGGGGTCTTCAATGGTCTTGGCCTTGCTTAATGATTCAATGCATGTGTTCTTTTTTCTTCTTGATTGATATGCTTGGTATGCCCGTCTAGATGTAAGCAAGTCTTCTAGCATGTGCGTTCCTTCTTCATCATGTTCATCATCTCGCCATGATCTATCAGTGTACCTATCCCTGCAATTCACTCATGATGGGACGACATCAAATACAAAACCTCCTAGTCTAGCATGATGCATTGTTATCATGTTCTGGGTGACAGGGACGGATGAAAACTCACTAAGATAGTGTAGAGTGTAGCTCAGGCTGGAATGAAGCACTCTGGGAGGACAACCTACACTGTCAGGAAAAACTACACAATAACCAGTGGGAGATATAATTGCATAGTGAAGGACACTAGTGGTAACTTCAAGGTGGGACCTTGAGGGGGCAAGTTCTGCACAATTTCTGAGAGTAGTGTAGGATAGGCAGCAGAGGGTCAGTTGGGCATGTATTTCCATTTTTTGAGAACAATGTAGAGCAAGGTAGTAGAGGACCTTCTAGACATGACTATGCAATTTTGGAGAACAATGCAGGAAAAGTAGCAGAGGAATCAGATGGGCGTGTCTATGCAGTTTCTAAAGGAAGTGCAGAGCAAGGAAGCAGAGGACCAGTTGGGCATGTTTGCGTAGTTTTGGAGATCAGTGTAGACCCAGGTCTTACTGCAGTACAAGTTTCTCACAGACAAGAAGGAGGCTTGATGACTATGCTTGAGAAATGTGCAATTCAATTTGGTCATGGAGGCAGTTTTCTATGCCATTCTGGGAGGTAGACATGTTGCTCACCTCTGGGATTGTGTAGTGCATATGACCTGGAGGAAAACCTCAAGAAATACACAGTTCCAAGAAGTAGATCAGGGTCATTGAGGGCTGATACTACACAGTGCAGCTCAGTTAGGGTCTCGTGGAATAGGGTTGTCGGGTCGGACAGATTTTGAGGAAAATGGCTAAGTGTTGAAAGAAAGTGAACTTGTGAAGACTTGACATTATGACACATACTTAGCATACTTTGACGATGGGAAAACATAGACCACTAGGTCAACAAGAAAAATCACGCCCCTAGTGAGACTGTCTTAGAACTAAGAGCGAAAAGCGTGACACTTGTCATAGACCTTTGGATGACCATGATGACAATTGCACGACAGTGGTTACGAATTTATGTGTGAGTACGACAGATCTTTAGCTAGCGAATAAAAACCAAGCACACAAAGACATACCTTCAAACTCACCAGAACAAGATCGCAAGCATGACAAAGCAATCAACATGACAAAAGATGATTGTTGGTTAAACAAGCAAAAGGGTGAAAAGGCTTCACAAGAGCTCATGGGTTGAGCTCAAGCGTTTGCAACCATCATATAAAAAACCAAGGAAGGCTCCTAAATTTGGGTACAATCCAAAATTTTGAAGGTGTTGTAGCCACTACAACATATCCCTACATCTACTGCTTCATTTTCTCTAATTTTTGTAGTGTACCTTGTGTATATAACATGTAGTAATGTAATTCATGTTGGGAATTGCTCCTTTCATTGTTAATGTGAATAAGCGATTGACTTCAATCTTGTATTTTTATCTTTGCTTCCTTTGAATACATATACATTATTAGGACTTCTGATTCCTTTTTCTATTGATTTCCTCGAGTCTTCCTTTCTAATTCTACATCGTCTAGAGTTGAATGTCACATCATGTCATCTATCTACCATTTGAGTTACACTCAAGGTGTTGTGATTGAAGCCTTTAACAAGTAAAACATTGTCAACATTATCCTTTTTAATATCAAGGCTAGATTTATCCTTTCCCATCACTTTGGTTGATATATCATGTCAAAGAATAACATTTTCGCCATTAACTTCCTTTAGAGAGAGAATTTTTCTCTTATCTCCAACCGTATGATGAGAAAATCGACTATCTATATACCATTGATCATTGTATAAAATTCAATACTTGATTGAATTTCTCTTGTTTCTCTTCCTTTCTTTTCCACATCTTCTTTTCATAATTACATGAGGAGAGCCTTCTTGAGGGATTCATTATTTTACCTTTACTCTGATTTGATTTATAATATCTCAACTGATTCATTGTTCAAATTAGCATGTTCTTTTTTTTCTTTGTTGGTCTTTATCTTGATTTGTGCATTTGTCTACATTGTTCTTATCTCTTTTTGTGTCCATTGAGTATCCATTCTCAATATTCCTTGGGTTTCCTTGACTTTGATCACAGAGAGAAAATCCATATTCTTCTACCTTCTTATGCCTCTCTTTTTTCAAGGCCTTAGTTCCTTTTACTGTTTTCTCTTTTTGCAAGGGAGATTTGATCTTATCATATTTACACGTAGTTACTTTTTGCCCATAGTTGTTATATATGTAGCATTCTACAAGATCTAAGAAGGAGGGAGGTGTTATAATTTCTGAAAACATTCTACCATAACCCTGATTGATGGTGACATATCCATTGCTTAACATCTTATATGCTCTCTCCATTCTACTACTCAACATATTCTAATTTCTTTCATAATATCTACAATACATTTCCTTGTGTCAAAATATTAGAAGAAAATATTTTCTTTGTTATTGTTATCATTTTCCATTATTTGTTGTTGTTGGTTTACCACTTGATCTGTGTGATCATTTGAATGGACATTCTAAACTTTCCTTTTGTTCTATTGATTTCATTTAATTATATTGTTTCTAGGTCGTTTTATTTCTTCAACATGCTTAATTGATTCTTTTTCTACATTCTTAGAACTTGATTCTCCTTCATAGCCCATACCAGTTTTGATGAGAGGAGATGTTTGAATGCTGAGAATATCATCTACAATTTTGGTACTTTTCTGACATTAATTTAGCTAATCATTAGCTTTATCTAGATCATATCCCACATAAATAATATCATCTTCTAGTTTATCACAGTGAACTTCTCGTTCTTTCAACTAGTTTTTCACCACTTCATTCATTACTTTGACTTCTTCTTCCTAAGTTTTCAGGATAACAATAATTTTCTTTAAATCTTCAAACTATTGATCCTTCTTCTTGTAATCCTATATAAATTCCTTCTATATTTTATTTATTATAGTAATATTTTCAATCCCCTATAGAGAAAACATAAGTCTCCTTCTAAAATATATTGACTTGCAATTTAATTTCTTAAATTGCGATTTTATTAAATTATCGACCAGGAGTTCATAAACTGGTAAGGTGCTAGCAAAATATATGCAGAAATAGCATTGACTAGTTATAAATAAAAATAAACAACAACATTACGTTATAAACACACTTTACAAGACATTAATTGAGCATGGATTCAATCGTTGCATGCCCCATAAACAGAAGAATAAATAATAATTTAAAATATCATTCCATTCATTTGCATCTTAAAGGTGTCGAGCAGGTTCAATAATTCCTGTAACTAAATAAATAAAATCACTTTGTGCTAAAAATAATAAACCAAAACCAAACTCTTAGAGAGCTATCAATCTGTGTCCTATGGTATCTTACAATTCCCGGTGGCTCCTTGGGTTGTTAACTCTCCACGCGGGGCCCTAAAAACTACTGCATGTAGACACTCAAGAATATGAAAATCACATAAATTAATTACTAGACCAAAATAAATAAAACAATAATTAAAATTTACAGGAAAAAAAGAAGTAAATACTTAAATATAATATAATTGTGTCTGAAATAAATCAAAAAGCATATACAAAACTATCTAAATATGCAAGTGCATCCAAGGATAGAGGGCCCTTCCTAGCTAGGATCACATGAATATAGAATTAAATCACAATAAGATTAGAAACATGAAATTTTCATTAATTAGATATAAATTAGAGGGTATAGGTTTAGACAACCTTTTAGAATGTTGCTACTACATCCAACTCAATGTGATCCTTTCCTCCCACACCCTATTGAGTGTCTCTCCCTATAAATTATATATCAATACTTATTGGACATAATTGGGATCATTTATCCTAAAATCATGGATCTTACTTCCAAATACTATGATCATAATAGATTTCAACATTACAATAGCATTATCCTATGCAGAAATTAGAACATTTAAATCATTGCTTTAGAATTATGCTAAAGAATCATGAAATCATGACTAACGACTTCATACTATGAAAAGGTAAATTACATGTTCTATTTGGGCCCAACATCCACGTGGTTATGAGAGGATTTACATATGATGAACACATAGAAAACTTGTGTCTTCATTTGTGTTGACTTGGCACGAAAATATCTCAAACGATAGTTGCATGTTTGACAGACACCTACAGGTGTGCAACTACCAGAATTGTTAACACCGTAAAAGCATACACACATTTTTACAATCCAAAATATGCCCAAAGTTGTCTAACATAACATACATGTGAATATTTCCCAGCTAAATACATCACGAAATTCAAAAATTTAATTTCTCTAAAGGTTTGAAGTATAAAATTGAATCGTGGGGCTATCTAAAGGCCTAAATTGACAACCACATGACTTTTCCTTTGATAGCCACGTAGTCAAAGAAATGTTTGACTCAGCAATTCAAGATCACTTCACACGCTCAGAAGATGAGATTACTTGATATGTTCCAGTTAAGGAAAGTTGAATTTGATTCACCCTTAAGATATGCAGCTCCTAAGTAATCCTCTTGTCCTACTCATGAGTCATTTTCATTCAAAGGATCAAGAGAGGGAAGAGAGATTAAAAATTCTATATAAACAATCCATTGGAGATCATGTGACTTTATGCCACTCCATACTTCTTGATTTACCTTTCACATTATTTGTTTGAGATTTGTCCAATATTCATATTGAACAAAAAACAACCTCAACTGGAAAATCATTCGAAAAGTTTATAGCTTTGAGTATACTTTTTTCCATGTTCATAATGGTCTAGTTCTTCCATTCAACCACTCCATTTTGTCGTGCAGTATAATTATGGTGAATATTCCCCGTTGTCTACCAAAATTTGTGAACTCATTTGAGTCATACTCTCCTTCATCTGATCTATGCACATTGACATATTCACTCTTCTTTTCTTCTATAACCTTAAATTATTTAAACTTTGTGAATGTATTTGATTTTTTGTTTAGGAAATACATAAAGGCATTCCTTATAAAATCATCAATAAATGTCACAAAATAAAAACTTGCACCAATGGAATGAGTGTGCATGTGTACATATAGATCTATGTGGAAACGTTCTATATGCTCCTTGTCTTTCTAAAAGGATTTTGGAAATATGTCCCTTTAATTCTTTCTAAGAATGAAACTTTCATGAGTTCTAAGTTTTCTTATTCAATATGGGTAGTTCCTTAACTATTGATTGTTTCTACAAGAGACTAAGATTCCTAAAAATTAGGTGACCATACCTGTGATGTCACAACCAATTTTCATCTATGTTTGATACATTTTGTGCATTGACTATGATAGGTGGGCACAACTTAGATTCAATTAGAGCATTATATTCTTAGTCATCTGGACCTTTGCAACAAGTCTTATACTAGGTGGTTTATCTAAGATTGTGTATGTGAATTCCTTGAATATGACATCATAACCATGTTCATTCAAGTATACAATACTTAAGATATTATGTTTAAGATTTGTTACATAAAAGGCATAAAGAATTTATTTCTCCAGTGTCTAAGGCCTTAACATGATAATCATCTCCTAAAATAATTTTAGATTGAATAGACTTATTAATACTAGAAAAAACTTCTTCTTCCATGTCATTTTATTGTTGTAGCCATTATCTAGCAACTAAAGAACCTTTTTGTGATCTTCTTCAGAGATTTGACATGAGATGAAAATTCACTTAGACATCTCTTATTCAATGTTGGAGACATTAGCTATACCCTTGTTTATATATTAGTGTTTCTTTCTACACTCACTTTCATAGCATCCATACATTTTGTTGTTAATTTGTGCAGCTTGGGAGGTACTCCCACAACCCTAGGATACTAGGTTTTGGAGAAGTTGGCCCACAAAAGTGAATTATGGGTAGTGTACCCAAGAAGTATGTTTTGTACCCAAATTTGTGGGCACGAAACCAAGTGGATATACTAATTGTTTATTAATTGATTGCATGAGGGAATCCTTAATGGAGAAAGGGGGACCTAAGGAAACTATGGAGTTTCATGATCAACTGAAAGAAATTAATTTCCTTATGTTAGTTGGGGTTATTATGAAAGATACACAAGTCATCTTGGAAATATGGCATGACCCTTGAGGGCTAGTCATTTTTCTCATGAAGACTATAATAAGGGAAGAGATGAGGCCTCATTTGATTATCCACAAGTGCATTTTATTCTCAAGAAAAGAAAGAGCTAAAGGAAGCTACATACCTTAGGAGTTGAGCTGGATAAGGAGCAAAAAAACATATATTGTTTTTTGTATTTTGTCTCATATATTGGTACAAGTTAAAGGAGAAAGGTTGGTTCTGATTTGGTGAAGTTTTTGTGGTAAATTTCTATACATATGACCCATGGAGTATCTTTGGAATATGGTTTGAATTTATCTGTGTTCAGATTTGTGCTAGTGTTGAGTTTCCCTACCTTTGTTCATGAAGGATGAAACTCTATATGCATCAGGCCAAGAGGATATTCTACTTGTTGAATAAGGGTTGAGTTGAATTAGATGAGAGTGAAGAAGATAAGGGTCCTGTGAGTTTAATTTTAGACTTTGGTAGTGGAGGAATGGGTGTCAAGTTTCAAAATTAATGCAAAGAGAAGGGATATTATGAACTATGTTAAGGACTTAAGTGTATCTCCATAGAACCGATTTATTAGGAGGCTGAGTAATAGTGTCTTCAAGGAGAAGAAGTGATAGGTTGGAGTGTGTGGTGAAGTATGTCCTAAAGGGTTAGGAAAAAAATTTTGTGATGCCCTAGTTTTGTCTTCCTTAAGTGGTATTAAGGAGCTATGAGTGGGTTGTTTGGTAAGCCCTAAGAGGTGACAAAGTAGCACACTTTTCACTGTGTAAAGGAAGGTTAACAAATCCCTAAGTCTAGGCATATTTGGAGTAGCATAGAGACAAGAAGTGGGCAGCATTGAAGACCCTATGAGTTGACTATATTGGTGGAGCAAGAGAGAAACTAGAGGGAATTTTATGTGAGCCTACGATTAGTCACTCTTGGACTAGTAGGAGAGTTTAAAAAGGCAGTATTAGCAGTTGAATATGAAAGAAATTTGAAGTTGCAGAAGTCTTGTGAGCAACATAAGAGGAGGCAAAGGACCTACCAAATGTGTTCAAGCTGTGTGGACTGAAAGGGACATGGAACCACTGCATCAACAAGTAAGTCAAGTGTACTTTTTTCAGGGAAAGATTGATAGTCATAGGTTTTTTACTCCAAGCCCTAGTTTTCCTTGTATTAGGGTTGTATTTAAGGGGCATGATCCCTCATACAAGAGCCCTACAGTTTTTGTATTAAATATTGTAATATAACAAGTCTTGGGTTAAAATTGTCTTGTGCATTGAGTTGATTCACTACTACATGTTTTATGTTGTGCAAAGTGCTTGTGTTGTAGAATTTGACTATGTTTGTAATTTTAATGACATAAACTTGGTTCATAAGTCTGATGAAAAAATCAACATGGATTCAGAGCTACTTTGTGATGATAGTGAATCAGAGTGTGCACAATGTACAACTTAAGATGGAATTGGTTCCATTATTATTGAAGCACTAATAAAAATGGTGAAGTTGTTGGTTGGTGTGTGATATGAGGACAGGTTTGATGGCTTGTCCAAGTATATTCCTTGGAATAAAAGGATCAAATTTCTCTTGATGGTGAATGTTGAGCAGTAAAAATGGTCTTTCTAACCTCTATTTACCCTAGATTAATGATCAATCCAGGTATGATTTGTTATCTCAAGAGTGTACTCAATCTGAGGTGATCACTTGTTAAGAATAATGCTAGTAGTATAGTGCTTTTACAAAAGTAAACAATTGCTGGAAACAAACTCTAAATGTAATGGCAAGAAACTTAAATGCTTTGTAACTAGATGATTCACTTAAGAAACTACAACAATCATTATTCAAGGATGCAGTAATGATAACTCTTTCCTTTGTAAACTGATGTAAATGAAAATCAATTAAAGAGAAGATCTCCAATCTAGGAACTAGACAGCAATAGTCAATGTTCACTACAGTTGTACATCATTCTGTTCACACCAAAGAAAATACTTAAAATGAAAATTCAATTAAAAGAGAAAGGAACAACAACTAATCTATTAAAAAGATCGAACAACAAAGCTTAAGCAACAATTGTAACTGAAAGGAATTGAACAGTAATCTTTAACTAGTAAGAATTGAACAACAATCTAAGAATGGGACAACAAACCTAAGTAAGTCTACAAAGTATTGAACAGAAAACTTAAATGTAAACACACAACGAATCTAGAATGATGGAATCAGTAATTTGAGTTTAGCATAATAAGCATTAACCACAGTTAGAAGGGAACAACAATTGCGGTTGTAATGGAAAAGTAATCTAAATGAACAACAATCACGATTATAGGTAAACCGTAGTTAAATGAACAACAATACCAATCTATAAATGAACAACAATGTTACTCTATAAATGAACAGTAATGTCGATCTGTAAATGAAAAATAATGTCAATCTGTAAATCAACAGCAATGTCAATCTGTAAATGAACAAACATATCTAAACTAGACAATGCGATATTCGTTTAGAATGAACAGCATAACATTTTGAGTAAATAATAATCTTGCTATTCAAACAAAAATTCAATACAACATAGCAAGTAAATGAAGTGTCAAGGAACAACAAATTATTGAATAAAGAAAGTGAAAGAAATCAAACCACACACGACTTGTAATTGGAAAATAATGATACAGAAATCAAGTGATCCACTAGGGCTAGGCCCTTAGCCACCAGGGA
Source organism: Pinus taeda (assembly GCA_000404065.3). Lineage (NCBI taxonomy): Eukaryota > Viridiplantae > Streptophyta > Pinopsida > Pinales > Pinaceae > Pinus > Pinus taeda. The sequence continues at coordinate 119,817 of APFE030872799.1, forward strand.
CGTATTTCTGTGGTTACTCCAGAATCAGATAACGAAACAACAACGAAGTTTATGTATTAATCATGAAAATAAAGTTACTGTAATCACTCTTTAAAGGGATTCTATGATCAAAGTTCAAATTGCAACAACAAATTCTATAAATCAAAAACAATTTTCCCCTTGGGCTAGCAACGCTGTCCCTTTTTATAGTGGCCAGGTGGAAATACCAAAAATATAGATATCCTTAAGGTAGCAATCCCTTAGGATCAAAGGATCCTGAGGGATTTGCCAGATCTTTCATCTTCAGTTATCTCTTCGTCCTCTTGCGCTAATTTTGAGTTTCTTCTTCCTTTTGCTGGCCCATGCGCTTTGATCTCGATTGCCTCATCTGGATGGGGTTTCCTGTCAAAGGGAAAACAGTTGGTTTTGCCTTGTCTTTTCTTCTGAAATGGCAATCTTCAATTTTCTTCATTTTTTGCATAGAAAAAGGCAATAATTAGTCATTTTACGTTAATCACAAATCCCCTTAACTTTGTCATAATCCTTTATCATATACCCATCTTAGAATGTAAAGAAGTTATGAATTAAGGAAAAGATAAAGAAATAAGTGGCAATTACATACCTTTTCTAATGCTAAACACACCCCCCTGCTTACCCTTTTTCATGCCCTCATGAGAGCATTGTAATTGACATGCAAGGCAGTTAGGGAATAAGCTGGAGAAGGATTTTAAATCAATGGTCTAAAACCATGATTTCTAGCTAAGACTTAAAAAATATGCCTTGTCTGACCTTCAAGCAATTCGTATAAGGCTCTATATCCTGGTGCAGGATACCAGATGATTGGACTTCAAAACCTACAACCTAACCAAGACAGGCCTTCTCTCAAGATGAGTTCACCATAGATAACCAAGCAGTCAGCAGCTAGCTTAAAATTTTCATAATTGAATGGCTCTCTATTTTGGATAATTTGATTGGAAGTCTGGTATCGAAATTTGCCTGCTACTATGGAAAAGTATTTGATGGTTAGGAAGTATTTTACCCCTTGCTAGATGACTACTGTGCGAATAGGTCCCAATGTCTGGATCACACCATACACTCTCATTAAGCTCCTATGTTTATTCCATAATTGCAATGGGTTTCTAGGTTCACCCCTTACCCACAGATCTAACCTATTCTCCTGTCTCTGAAAGTTATTGTAAGCTTTAAGCCACTTTATCTAGTTGACAGTAAAAGAAATAAATTCCTAAATCTGGATATCACCCACAAAAGGGCCAGGGTTCTTTTCTGTTTCTCCATCTAACAGAAGATTATGTAAATAAAACTCACTTAAAAATCGCTAAAATTTCGCCCTGAAATGCTTACAACAGTTTATGAAATCATCAACGGTTTTTTTCTCTATAGGAACTCCTGCCTTGATAGCCTTAATTTTCAATTGTAAATATATTTCCATAAAAAACAAAGCATAGTTTTTGGTGGGTGCCCTACATGTTAGGACATCAGTATACATCGAACATAAGGTATCCATTTGATTCATAACTGTGTCTAGTCTATGGGTTACCTTTTTGAAATTTTCCTCTACCCTTCACCATCGGTCGAAGGCCTGGCTTTCCGATGCATTGATATTCTTTAGCTGCTGTTGTAACTTCTGATATTTCTCTTAAGGAATAGTTTCCTTTGTGAGCTTTTCTATCGTTTGTTGGGTCTGTGCCAGATCGTTTTGTAGCATTACTATCCTCAGGTCATTATGCATCATGACATTTTTGGGCTAGAGATCTACTTGGATCTCCTTATTGTGACCTCTGGTTTTTATGGTTTGTGTTTCCTTCTCACGAAATTTCTGGTTGGTCATAATTCTAGAGGAAACTACTTCTGTTTGGACTTCCTTATCACAGACTTGTGTGTTTTCTGTTTGTGCTTCTGCATTTGTAACATCAACATGTTGTTCCTTGCGGTCCTGAATAATAGTTTTGACTTGAGTCCTCTTGGTATTTTTCCTATGAGGTTTTGCCTGGGTGGCTGCACGCTTTGCCCCAGGGGTTCCTTTTGCTTTCTTCCCCATTTTTAAGACCGTTATTTGTTGGTGAAGTTTTTTAATTATATTAAGCAACCTTTGTTGCTCCTTTCACAACTTTTTAATTTCACTTGTTCTCTTAGAAGGAAAAGTTGTTACTTTCCTTAGACCTCGGCTCTGTTCTTCAGGGATTATACCCTCACCTTGGCCAATTTCCATGTTTCCTTCTTGGAACATTTCTTCAGTGTTCTGTTGATCAGGTTTTTCAGGGGTAGAAACCCTGGTTTATTCTACTGTCTCCTGGGTAGCTTCTTCTTCTATTTCTTCTTCATCATGCATTTCTTCAGGTGTACTTTGACTGGGAGCAGAGTATTCCTGAGATTTTTCTTCTTCCTCCTCCTTATCACCCTTCTCCTCAGATACACTCTTATCATGGGCAGAGTGATCCTGCGATTGTTCTTATTTTTCCTCCCCAGCACACATCTCCTCAGATGCATTCTTATCATGAGTAGAGTGTTCCTGCAGCCCTTGTTCAATATTGGGGTTGAGTGGGCTGTGAGGTTTGGCATACTCGCCCATATTGGCCAAAATTTGGGCCAATTCATCTCCTTGCAAAGGGTTTTGTAGTGGAATTTCGCTATGTTGCTCTGCTTCCTCCCCTTCTTCCTAACTGGATTGCTCACTTTCCTCTTCTAGTTCCTCTTCTAATTCTTCTTCATTTCCCTTCCTTCAAGCTGTGGGGGTTGCTCGTCTTCTGAGTCATGTATTTCCATAGGCTGGCTACTATTTCACTGGGAATTTTCCAACATTCCTCTACTTCTTGCCAATCTGACAGATTGTCTTCATTTTGGTGGTCTAATTGATGTGCTAGCAATGTGTTTTTGTTTTGGGGCTAGCAAGGCCAATCCCCCATCTATCGAGAAGATCAATGCTTGCCAACTACTTTGTTGTTGGGCAAGACTGTAGCTGAATATCAACCAAATTAAACCATGATGGCTTACTATTGATTTTACATGGAGAGATTTTCTTATACTTCGGGCAACATCATGCAATAAAAAATTTAAGAACACTGGAAAATTCACAACACATTTTTTTTAATATAGCTAATAGTTTGAGATGGCGTGGTCTTACCATGTCTTTTCTGCCATCGCAAGTGATGTAGCTTTGGATAATTCTAGCCAAATCCACCCAAGGCTCTCCTAGGGTTACCGGCAGGACTCCTTTTCCTTTGAAAATTAGGTTTTACCCTTCGTCCTAGAAGATGGTTATAGCATCTTGCAGTCTTACTTTTTTCAGGGTCCATACTAGTCCAACGGCTGGCAATCCCGAAAGTTCAACAATTATCTCATCTCTTACTGCTATTTGTCTCCGTCTCACCATGAAATGATTTTCCTGCAAATTCTGTAGAAATTCAATTGCCATTGTCTCGTTAGATTGCTGTATATGGTTAAGGTAGGCTATCCATCCTGCTGTTACTAAGATTTCGCGTGCCACGTCAGAGACCATTAACACCTGTGGCTTGCTGTGAATTGATCTTCCTCCCATTTTATTCAGGCTTAGCACACTGTAAAAAAACACAGAGATGACAATGGAACAACAAGCAGTTCAAATTTTTAGCTTACTATTAAAAAAACACAAAGAAGACGATGGAACAACAAAATGTTCAGACTTTAACACACTGTTAATTTTTATAGAGCAAAACACGGAGATGGCGTTGGAACAACAAGCCATGCATGTTTGGAAATACAATACTGTTAGACTTGCTATTCTAGAGTTTTGATGAAGTCATAATACCTTCGAATAATGAGCTGACACGTATGCAAGTGAATTATGGAGATCACCTGCACCCCCCTGAAATGTGATAGGCCACCCTTGGTCGTCAAATAAAGGAGCAGCATGTTGAACTGTAATCATACAATGGAATAAAGGAACATCGTATAGATCGATGACATGTTTACAAAAAATGAGCGGATTACTAAAATCAAGGCTTATTATAGAAATCGCTAATAAATATGGAAATGGCGTGATATGATGCGAAAAATAGAGGATAGGACAACTAACGTGAGTAAAAGTTCTTATGCGGTCATTATCCACTTTAACCATTATGATTGATTTATAAATTATTTGCATGTATCAAAGGTTCAAAAGGGTTATATGACATAATCTCATTTGAAGTCATTATAAAGATATAAGAAGAAGGGTTTATAATGACTATTGGTGTCTGAAAAATATGACTTCAATACCATCAGCAGAGCTCTGTTACCCACAGGTGTCCATAACCTTGACAGAGTTTCTTATTTCACCTTTGGAACCATAATCCTTTGTGTATGCCTAGGAAAGTTATGTGCAATGTCAAAATGGAGGCCATTGTGCTGGCTTGGTAACCAAATGAATCACAATGCCATTCACCAGGAAGGAGTGAAAGGTGGATAGACCAACTCGTGATGAGACCTCCTGTTTCAAGGACTTTTTATTTTTCTGATGTGCCTCTTGGATCATATCCTTGGTGTGGTGGCCATACTGGGAATGCCACTTAACGTTCTTCCTTATGATCATGGTAGGATGGCTCTTGATGAGAACCCCTATCCTTTATCTGACAAATCATGTTAGTAATCATATATATATGTATCTTTTCTTTTTCTTCTTTTGTTTTACACAACACTTTCTTATTTATATACAGAGGGTGGATCAACACTCCTTAAGAGTAGGGATGGTGGAAGAAGTCTAAACATCTCAATAGAGGAAAATACTCCCTTATTCTTATTTAATAACAATGATGAAAGAGAATTATGGAGATTTAGAAAGAACGATCATGATAAAGATAATCAATAAAATTGGTGTTAGTGAAAATAAAGACAAAAAAGTGATATAAATAGTTGTGTCCTTTCCTCTTTTCTCTTATCAATTCAAAGCAATTTCTTTAAAGATAACAATTTTTCTTTGGTTTGCTGATTTCAGTATTCTCTAGCTTTTGTATTCTTGCATAAATGTATAGCTGTGCCTTAAATGACCATCACTCACAAAAATCCTCTAAATGGTAAAACACACATACAAAAGAAGAAAAATGCACTCAAAAAGGTGTTGTTCTTTAGATGGAACAACTTTTATTTCTCTAAAAGGACAACAAAAGAATATTTGCACACAAAAGCTGCAATTCCTTTAAGAGGAAGAACAAGCAAAAGAAAAACATACTCGAAACTGTTGTCTCTTAAGAGGAACCGCAGTTGTTCCTTGATCGGAACAACAAAGTAAATAAAGCACAAACAAAAATGTGGAAATGTTGTTCCTTCGGAAAGGAATAGAAAAAACGAATGTGTTGTTCCTTCGGAAAGGAGCAGCAGAATACGAAAGTGTTGTTCCTTTAGAAAGGGATAGCAGAAAACGAAAAGGTTGTTCCTTTTGTTCCTTCGGAAAGGAACAGTAGAAAATGAAAGTGTTGTCCCTTTGGAAAGGAACAACAAAAAATGAAGGTGTTGTTCATTCAGAAAGGAACAACAAAAAGGTGGAAATGTTGTTCCTTCGGAAAGGCACAGCAAAATGCAAAAGTGTTGTTCCTTCGGAAAGGAACAACAAAACGGCGAAAGTTTTGTTCCTTCAGAAAGGAATATCAAAATGCAAAAGTGTTGTTCCTTCAGAAAGGAACAAAAAAATGGCGAAAATGTTGTTCCTTCAGAAAGGAACATCAAAATGCAAAAATGTTGTTCCTTCGAAAAGGAACAACAAAATGGCGAAAATGTTGTTCCTTCGGAAAGGAACAACAAAATGAAAAAGTGTTGTTCCTTCGGAAAGGAATAGCAAAATGGAAAAAATGTTGTTCCTTCGGAAAGGAAAAAAAAATGTAAATAAATTGCAGAAATGCAGAAATATATACATAAAGTAATTTACACAAATAGAACAGAAAAAGTTATGTACAAAATTTAAAAGCAAGAAAATTACTTAGTGAACCAAAGGCAAGGAAGAATTATTTTCCTCAGCCAGAATCTTCATGTGATAATCTTCCCGGAGTTGCTGGTAGAAGGATTCCTGAGTAAGTCTTTTATGGTACAGTCGCACTCGGTGGCCATTTTCTTTAAAGGTATGGCTAGATCCATCAATAGTAGTCAAAGTAATGGTGCCATTATCACGCATTTTCTGGATTTCATATGGTCCAAGCCAGCGAGTCTGAAGTTTTCCTAGAAAATCTTGAAACCTGAAATCGTATAAGAGTTCCCAATCTCCTTTGAGGAAGATTTTCTTTTTGATTAGGGTGTCATGCCATTTTTCTCTCTGATGTTGGATTAATGTAGTGTGTTGAAGATCCGAGAAGAGTTGAGAGCCTAATCGCATCTACCTCATTAATTTGTTGTAATCTATTAGTCTGGGTCTCATTTAAATCCTGACCAACCTCCCGTGCTGTTCTCAACGTTTGTATTTCGAACTCTATTAGAAAGATGGGTTCCTTTCCAAATACTAGCTGATATGGTAAATAACCAGTGGTGTTTCTCCACATTGTTCGGTATGCCCACAAGGCTTCTAGCAATCTTGTAGCCCAATCACGTCTATGTGATGCAATGGTTTTTGTTAATATTACCTCTATCACTTTATTTGTGCTTTATACTTGGCCATTTTCCTGTGGGTGATACGAAGTGGTAATTTTGCGCTGAATGTGATAATTTTTTAACATTGCAGTGATTTTCTTACCTGCGAACTGTGGTCCTTCGTCTGTGATTATGTCTCTTGGGAGGCCATATCGCACAAATATTTAGAACAGGAAATGAATCACAGAGTCCTCTATAGCTCTTGGAAGTGCCTCTGCTTCAACCCATTTGGTAACATACTTTGTTGCTACCAAAATATATGTTTTATAATTTGATTATGGGTTGATTGGACCAACAAAATCGAGCACCCAACGCTCAAATGGTTCGATTACTAGCTATAGGTTTAAAAGCATTTCGTCGAACTATCCAATACATCCTGCTCTTTGGCAATTGTCACAGGCTTGAACAAATTTCTTCGCGTCTTTAAATATTGTGGGCCAGTAATACCTTGTTTGTAGAACTTTGTGACCAGTTCTTCAATTTGTGAAATGTCTGCCACACGGTCTGTCATGACACGCTTTTAGAATGACAAATATTTCGTCTTCACGAATGAATCTTCTGATGTGCATATCTGCCCATGTATGAAATAGGTAGCCCCCAATCCAAGAAAATCAGGTGCTACGTTGCACAATTTGTTTTCATTCATTGGGGGTGATATGCTTTGGTAATTTTCCTACTGCTAAATAATTTGCAACATCAGCATACCAGGGTGTCTTGACAGTAACAACAAATAAATGTTCATCTGGAAATTGATCTTTGACTGCTTCTGCGTCCAGTGGTTTCATAATTCATGAGAGGAAATTAGCTACAAGATTCTCTTTCCCCAGTCAATCTTTTATTGTGATGTTAAATTCCTGCAATAAAATCAAACTTCTTGTTACTCTACCATTTGTGATTGGTTTATTTGCTAAATATTTTATGGCAGAGTGATTTGTATACAAAACAACAAGATATCCAGTGATATAGTGACTAAATTTATTTACAGTGTGTATTACAGCTAATTTTTTTTTTTTTTTTTTTTCAGTAACAGTATAATTTAGCTCAGTAGGAGAGAAATTATTGCTAATATAATAGATTTAATTTATCTCAGTAGGAGAGAAATTATTGGTAATATAATAGATTCATATGTTTTTTTATCTTCTTCCTACCCAAGGACTGCTCCAATAGCTGTGTCTGAAGCATCTAATGAAATTTGAAATAGCAGGTCCCAGTTTGGGCCTCTGAGCACTGGGGTTGTTGACACAGGCTTTTTCAAATCCTCCAAAGTACAGTCACATTTATCTATCCACACAAAATCAACATTTTCTATTAGCTCCTATAGAGGTGCAGCTATTTGAGAAAAATGTTCTATAAATCCAAGAAAACTACGTACCTCTGTCTGTGTGGTAGGAGTAGGTATTAGAAAAATTATTTGAATTTTGGTCGGATCTACTTGTATACCAGCCGCTGAGATATAATGACCTAGGATGAGTCCTTCAGTCATCATCATATAGCACTTTTCATGGCTCAATCAAAGCCTGGTGGTGATACATCATTGTAGCACCTTTTCCAATGTGTCTAGTGTTGGGTTGAAGTCATCTCCGTATGATGTGAAATAATCCATGTATACTTTGAGCCCTTCATTTATTAAATATGAAAATATGTTGAGGATGGCCCTTTGAAATGTCATAGGGGCATTGCATAGGCCAAACGGTAGGATTCTGTAGGGAAACGTTCCCCAAGGATAGGTAAAAGTAGTTTTGTCCTGGTCTTCAGGGGCAATCTCAATTTGATTGTATCCACTGAAACCATCCAAGAAAGAAAATAATTTCTTTCCTGCTAATGTATCTAATATCTGATCAATGAATGGAAGGGGAAAGTGGTCTTTCTGAGTTTCTTTGTTTAATTCTCTATAATCTACACAAATCCTCCACTTTCCATTCTTCTTTGGCACCACTACTAGTGGAGAGACCCACTTGCTATCGGAGATTGGATAAATAAAGTTTACATCCAAATTTTTTTGTAATAGCTTTCACAATGTCTTTCAAGTGAGGGTTGAGTCTCCGTTGGGGTTGGCCAATGGGTCTCACATCCTTTTCTGTATAAATGTGGTGTGTATATAGTTGGGGATCAGTTCCCTTCATGTCGAGATAATCCCATGCAAAAGCTTCCTTATATTTTCTCAGTAGTTGGACCAGCTTTTCTTCTTGTTCAGGAGTCAAGTTATTATTTATGTTCAAGGTTTTCCTGGCTCAATCTCTATTGTTTTGTTGTTTCAAACAGAGGTAGTGGGTATTGTTTTATCATGAGTGCCTTTGAGAGTATCTTCTTCTAGTTCATTGTCAAATGTTTCATCTATCATGTGACATTGTACATGGGATCTGGATTCAGTTTGGTTAATGAAGTTGTTAATAACATCATCCTCTGTTTGATCCTTAAAATTGAGGGCATCTTCTATGGTTAATGGGGATCTATTTTTTTTTTGTGAGGTGTGATACAAGATGTTTGTTAGTTTTTATTATTGTTACACTTGGCTGGGCTGGAGGGTACGAGGCTAGATTTTTTATATTACTCCCTCTAGTTATGTTCATATTGTCTTGTCGGTAGCCAATGTAAGCATCAACGGTCGCAAGCCAAGGTCTGCCTAAAATTAACGAGTGTCCATCAAGTCGGTTTTTTGGGTTTATTATCAAAAAGTCGGCAGGATATTCCCAAGAATCAATGGATACCATGACATCATGTACTATACCTTCTGGCCTACCTACTAATAGGTCAGTCAGTTTCAATAAGGTGGAGGTTGGTTCTACTAATGTAATGCCCAGTTTTTGACAAGTGGTGGTTGTTAAAATATTAATTGCAGCCCCTAAATCAACTAAGGCATTTGAAAAGGTTTGTCCATTTATTTGCACTATCACTATTGGATTTCCTAGGTCTTCTTATTTGACAAGTGCTTATCTTCCTGATAACAGATCAGATAGAGTGCCAACTACTTAGACTGTTGGGTTATTTGTTATTGTCCTCCCTAGTTTTTTTATGCATAGCTCTTTGATGGTCTTTGCATATACTAGGATATATTGGATAGCTTGGAGGAGTGGGATTTTTGTGTGCAAATTCTTTAGTTCTCCCAGAATATCAAAGTCAGGATGTTTTATATGGTGTGGTATGATTAATTGTTCTTGGAATGGGGGAGAAGATGTGGTTGATTGGTCATGAGTCTGTTTTCTGACTACATCTTCTTCTTGTAATGGTTGTTCTGGGGGTAACTAGTTTTCAACTTGAACATTTTTATCTCCCTTAGTTTCTATAATACGCCCAGACCTTAATTGAAGGTCGTTGCACTCCCTTCGATCAGTTTCTAATTCTGGTGTTTCATTATTTGAACGGATTGAACCGGTCTGTTATTTGGGTTCGGGTTGGGTTGGGCTGGGAGTTGAGGTTTTAAGTTGGACTGGGGATTTTGTTGTAGTGCTGGAAGTGTAGGTTGAGGGAGTGGAATGGTTCCTGATGGTTGATTCATTGGTCTTTGCCAGTTTTTCTGCCAGGCTTGACTCTGTGAAGTGGGGGGGAGCATTATATTGGATATGCATTGTGCATTGTTTTGCCAATATGGTGGAGTGTAGGGAAAATTTCTCCAATTAGATTGGCTTGTTTGATTCGGTCATGGAGATAATGAAGGAAATGGTTGTTGTGACCAGTTTGAGAAGGGAGGTTGATTTTGCCACATTTTATTATATTGTTGAGCATAATATTGCGAAGGCTGGAAAGAAGAAGACGAATCAGGGAACATACCTGATTGTCACGGCTGCCATTGACGACGCTGATTAAGTAGGTACACTAGTTTTGGTTCTTCTTCTGCTTCTTTGTATACTGATTTCAGACCAGGAAGTGAGGGGTAGTTCTCCATAGAGTGGTCTTTTATACAAATAGCGCAGACTTGAACTGCATCTAGTGGGCACTCTTTGTGACTATGTTTCTTTTTGCATATGGAACAGAATATTGCCAGATTTTGCTCTGCTTCTACTTGTTTCTATTTCGCTTGCATAATATCGAGTTGTGTTTTCAGAGTCCCCAATATATCAGTTTTAAAATTCTCCATTAAATTTTTGATTTCTGTGCGAGTTACTCCTTCTTCAGAGCTCTTGTTTCCCCTTGTGAACAAGCGAACTCCTGATACATAAATCAATGATGTTAGCAAAAGTTTCTTGATAGATGTCTCCTTTTCCCATAATATTTAGTGTTTCAATCCATTGTTCCTGCATGGCTTTAATTAATGTTGTTTTTAATACATTGTTGGGTAAGTGTAATGATGCATAAGGAAATCTTTGAAGATTATACTGAAAACTTTCAACATATTCTTCTAATGTCTCATTAGGTCTAGCTACCATATGAAATATTTCATCTTTTAACTCTCTAGAATTACAATAATCCTGATACTTTTTTAGGAAAGCACCTTTCATCTGATCCCAGTCGTTTATAACACCTCCACCTAACCCAATAAACCATTGTAAAGTAGCTAATTTTAATGTAGAGGGAAATAGTTTCAGATTTTGGGGATCGGTGGTATAGTCATACCCCCTACACAGTACATCGAATTCAAACCAAAATGCATCTAGATCTTCCGATGTTAAACCGTGGAATGTAGGGATATGCTGGAGAGGAATGGCCTTCATAGGTGCATTAACTGTAGTATCTACAATGGGATATTGTAGTGTGCAGGTTTCACGGGTTTGCTAGTTCTGGGCCATTTGGTCAAATAGGTGCCAATAACCTTCTGGGATTTCTGGCAAGGTATTCCTAGGCTGGCTATAAGGAGTAGGAATGGCCTTAACAGGAATGGCCTTAACAACACTTCCTTTGTGAGGGATGATGAGAGTTCCTTGTTGAACTAATGTCTGGGGGGACTTTAGCTCTTGAGGTTATTCAGCTTCATTCTAGATGACTTTTGGAGCACTTCCCTTATATGGGCTACTTAATGGTTGAACTATTCTAAGAGGAGATCTTGGTTCTTCAGTTTCCCCTGTTTCTCCTCTTCCCTTGCAGAGATTACTAAGGTTCCCTTCTTGTAATGATTTTGGGCTAGAATTCTCAATTTCTTGAAAATCTTACTCCTCTGTTTGGCTGTGCACCTCAATGTTTCCGAGAAAACTAACGTCTTTTTGATCTACTAGTCCCACTAAGATTGGTAGCTATCTTAGAAACAAACAATTAAAGCAATTTGTAATTTCCTTTATGTATGATAGATAAGAGAGAAGCAAAGAGGACCAACCTGGATCTTCCGCTTGATTCCTTGCATGATTTCTCTCTCCCTTGATAGAGCTTGCAATTCCTCTCCTACTTGTCCCACTGATGTAGGGTAACCCCTACATAACCCAAAATCTTTAATACTCATGCATATACGGAATGCATCTCCAATAAATGCCTAGATAAGACTCCGAGACTGGAAATTTCAACCCGTAATTAAATCTCGCTCCACACTTTCTAACTCCATTAAGATTCCCATCTGGGCAACTCATAATAACATGAAAAATTCTATTAACCAATACCCAGAATTTAGCATACCTTGTTATCTCTGCAAATTTATAATTTGCTTTCCACCTTATTCAGATCTAACAAATACTGTCACTATTCGATTTTCACTATGCCAATTACCCAATTCAGGCTATGATTAAAAATCGAATGTTCTAAATAATTGACCCACACACTTACCATTCTATCTCTACGCTTTGTGAGTCCATATCCCCATGCCTTGGATCTCACACAATCTATAAGAAGTTCCTTTCGACTTCAATCAACATCAATTTTTGCTTCAACCTTCTTATACGCAGAATAGGTATACGGAGACCCTTCAATTGATTGCTGCCATGACGCCTTTGTTCGATCTCACCCAATGTCCTACGTGCGATCTTACATTGCATAACTTAGATTTCATTATAAGTCGAATAACATTAAGCATGACTTACCAGCACACCACCTTAATTATGTATCTGCCTCTGCGCTTGGACTTGACATTGATTAGAATTCCGTTCGAACCTCAACCATCCAATCCCGCTCAAATCAATTTGCAAATCGCAATTCCAATGCGTTCTCCAACCATCGGGAGCTTTCACAACTCCGATGTGATGACTTCCTCCTATGATAAATTTCCGATATGATCAATCGGAAATTGTAATCGCAGACATTGCTTCCCATAAGCAATGAGATGCTTCCCGGACCCGATTCCCGATTCAACAAAACTTTATAATCTTATCACATCCGTCTCCGTTCTGATGCGATCAATCGGCTATCGGAGATCGCTTTTTGCAGAGATTTGTTTCACCACTGTTGGTGAATTCCACATTACCGATGCGAAATTTCTGGACCCAATCCCATTTCAAACCTGACTTATATCATTTCGCATCCATTTCTACTATTAGATGTTACGATATGGAACACCTTCCCCCGCCCAATGTGATGAATTAAAAAATCGAAATATTTATTATTTCAAATCACCAAAAGGTTTCGTGAAGTATTACTTTGCCCAGTTCTCTGTATTTACAGGATTTTATACTTGCGGACTCAACTAAGACATGTTTGCATTAATCATAGGGATTTTTACAGTTTATAAGAAAAACACACTAACAACCACAATTTCAAGTAATACATAAAGAAACCAATGTCCAAGCTTCACGGTCTCATTATACAAAGAGGCACACAACATTAAATTCATTCGATTAGGCACAAATCACAATTGCATTTGTAATATTCAGAAAAACGAAATAGAGTTTCGGTCTTTGGCCCAGTTACACAAAAGAAAGATCCTTGTTTTACACAAACACAGTCTTCACACAATTTTGAGCTTTTTTCTCCACCCCAAACCTCACTCTCTCTCATAGCCTCTCTAATCTACCCTACTCAACATTTTCCTCCTTTTTATTATTAACTCGAATAATTCCCCTAAAATTTCTAACAACATTCTTCTATTTCCAGAAATATAACAACAATCCTCTATCTCTTAGCTCTCGTGCACACCTATACTAACAACTCTTATCTCTATCCTAAAATAAGACATTCTCTTATTTATTACAATAACAAACTATTTGAGAAGTCCAACCTTCTCAATAAAACTAATTTTGACCCATAGTTAGTGAATTTCACCCTGTTTAGCCACAACATGTGAACAAGTCTTCACATTGCTGGATAATCCCAATGCTCCTGCATCAGACTCCCAATGTAAGAAAATTCATGACCACCTCGTCATAAATTTAGATAATTTTTTCTTCCTGGATCCCAAATTTTAATTTGTAATCTTTCCTTGCTTGTCAATTGCTCTATTGTTGTTGTTATCTACTTTTGTTCTCCAAATTTCCATATTTTATGTTGTAATGCTTCACTTGTCCTACCTTCAAGGTATGCTACAGTCTTTCTCTTGTTGTCACTCCTTTTCTTTCTTGTTATTGTCTTCCTCTGAGACATTTTCATCATTAACCTTCTTATCAACTCAATTTCTATGTCCAGTATATCCTCTGTTTGCTGATTGTTTTCATCGCTTGATTGCTGAACTCCCATTCTTGTTTGTTCTTCACTTGTTTTGATTGCTTCCTTTTCACCCTTACTGCTATTTGCACCTTTTCTGCTACTTCTACATTGTATTTTAGAACAATTCCTTGCCTCTGTTTTCTGCATCTGTCAACTTCTTCTTGATTATTATTTATGACAACTACTTTGTCATCCTTCTTAAGCAATCTATCTTGGACATTCATCTTCTATTCTTCCAATTTCCTCCTTTCAAAGTCTAATTCTCTGTAAAACTCAATGATTTTATTTGGAGTGAAATTAGGAAATTTTACACAATCTTCCATTTCCTTATTTGTTATTATCTCATTATTACATGGTCTTTCTTCCTCTGCTAAATCTTCCTTAACATCCTTGAGTAGATGTCCTTCCTCTTCTTCTTCCATTTGGCTATCCACCTGTACCAAATATGTTCCAACGTCTGCAACAACATCTTCAATTATAAGACAATCATTACAATAAAAAATATAAGGCTTATGTACCTCTTTTCCCTTTAATAACACTTCAGTATGTTGCGTTGATTTATCTTCTTCTGTCAGCATATCAGTATGCTAATCGAAACTCAGAGAACTCTTGAGACTGTCATCTAGTCTCCCTTTCGCATCATCTATTTCAATGATGTCTTCCAACATTTGTCCTTTGTAATGAATTAATTCTTTCCCAACCTCTTTATCATATTCTGCTTCAAAACTTTCATTTTCTGGAAGGTACTCTTTCGCTTCTTTAACAGTTTTAAAGACTGTTTATCCTCTTCCAAACCTGAAATCATACACAAATCATTAGTTTTAAAATCACAAGACCTTACGATCTTATTTGATGCTTCAGTCATCAAGTCTTCCAGCTGCTTCGAATCATTCATATGATTCAACTCTTCTAGCTCTTCATCACTCTCAAAAAGTAATGGTCCACTTTCAGGGTAACATATCGAAACTTCAACATCTTTTTGTTGTAGCTCAATTCTCTCAAGCTCATCTATCCTTTGTTTGGCATTTATAACCTGTTCAAGTTCCCTTAGTTCCTTTTTCAACTGCATATTCACCTGATGATTCCTCTTCTCTTGTAGCCGCTGCCACTTCAACTTATTTCTCATAACCTAACCATGCTTCTGGTATACTTCATTTCTTTGCAACATCTCCATTAACACCTCAAGCTAAACTACCATCTTAGCCTTCTCCCTCTCATATTCCTCTTTGCTTAACTGACTCGGTATGCCATTTTCCTTGGCATCCTTCTCCGTTTGTCCTCTACTGTGGTCTCTTTCAGAACCTCTGTTACAATTGTCACTAGTCATCATCCTCTCCATCTTATGAGTTCTTCACTCACTTTACTATGAGTTGTGCTAAAGCCTTTTCAACAGCAAGTTCTGTCCTGCTGACACTTACCCCACCAAGCTCTCCTCACTCAGTCTTTTGGCCAGCAATTGGTTCTCTATCTCTGGAACCTCCTTTTGAGCATTTCTCTTTGCTCTTACTGGGCTTCAACTCATCTGCATCTTCTAAGAATACAACTATCCTCCTTATCCACTCTCTATTGGAATTCCTCAAGGTTCTATCACATCTATGTTTTCACTTAGCAACTTTCACCAGCTTTCTTTATCTTCAAGGTCTCAGTCTGATCTTGTCCTTCTCTTTGTCTACACTTTTGAATGGACTGCCCTTCCCACTAGCTTTCATCTCTGTCTTCAAACTCTGTTACTTCCAAAACTTATAAACATTCCTCTTACAGTTTAACTACTATAATCTTACTATAAATTTCATTCATTTCACATCTGCTAATCATTAGTTAAGACTGCATACCTTCAACTACCTTCAAAAACTCACCATTCTTGCAAATCTGTTTCAGCAAATCTTTATACTTCCACTGCAAAATTTCTCGATATTCAACCACTGTCAATCAGATTTTAGAATCTGATCATTTCCTCCAATCTTCTGGCTTTATCTGGCAAAGCTTTAACTGTCAGCAACAATTCCTTCTTTGCTGAGTTTTTTCCACTCAAAAATCATTAACAACTTTTTTCATTACTATCCCTTGATCTCCTTTGCTGAGATACTTCATTGGTGCAACCATCAATCCTCAATCTATTCCTTTGTCAGTAAAACTCAAATCAAAATTAAACAAACACAATACCTGCACAATTCTCCATTCATTTTTCACATCCAAGTGAATTTTCATTCTCCAAACATCGTTGTGGATTCCTATGTCTCTGCAATCTCTACTTAATTCTGCTTTACCTGCCTCTAAGAACTTAATTGTTCTTCTCCATTCTCCTAGTTGTACTTTGATTGCTTGACTATCATATTAGAATTTGATCTCCCTTGCCTGCATTTACATATCTACTCCATAAACACTGTCACAATTTATCTCTGCACCTATCGCCTGTAATATGTCAGTCACTCATACAACCCATACCAAATTTTATCAATCAAAACAGAATTCTATTATGTTCGAATGTAGAACCGAGAGTTACTTCTTCACACAGGATTTGATATAAATTCAAATTCAATCTTCAACGTTTTTCAAGAAACCTTCATACAGAGCTATATCAGCTCTGATACCAAAAATTGACACAGGGTAACCCCTGCATAACCCAGAATCTTTAATACTCATGCATATACAGAATGCATCTCCAATAAATGCCTAGATAAGACTCCGAGACTGGAAATTTCAACCCGTAATTAAATCTTGCTCCACACTTTCTAACTCCATTAAAATTCCCATCTGGGCAACTCATAATAACATGAAAACTTCTATTCACCAATACCCAGAATTTAACATACCTTGTTATCTCTGCAAATTTATAATTCGCTTTCCACCTTATTCAGATATAACAAATACTGTCCCTATTCAATTTTCACTATGCCAATTACCTAATTCAAGCTATGATTAAAAATCGAATGTTCATAATAATTGAGCCACGCACTTACCATTCCGTCTCTACGCTTTATGAGTCCATATATCCATGCCTTGGATCTCACACAATCTATAAGAGTTTCCTTTCGACTTCAATCAACATTAAGTTTCACTCCAACCTTCTTATACGCAGAATACATATACGGAGACCCTTCAATTGATTGTTGCCACGGTGCCTTCGTTCGACCTCACCCAATGTCCTGTGTGCGATCTTCCATTGCATAAATCAGATTTCATTATAAGTCGAATAACATTAAACATGACTTACCAGTACATCACCTTAATTATGTATCTGCCTCTGCACCTGGACTTGACATTCATTACAATTTCGTTCCAACCTCAATCATCCGATCCAGCTCAAATCAATTCGCAAATCACAATTCCAATGCGTTCTCCAACCATCGGCAACTTTCACAACTCCGATGCAATGACTTCCTCCTATGATAAATTTCCGATACGATCAATCGGAAATTGTAATCGCAGACATCGCTTCCCATGAGCGATGAGATTCTTCCCAGACCTGATTCACAATTCAACAGAACTTTATAATCTTATCACATCTGTCTCTGTTCCGATGCGATCAATCTGCAATCGGAGATCGCTCGTTGCAGAGATTTGTTTCACTACTGTTTGCGAATTCCACACTACCGATGTGATATTTCTGGACCCGATCCCATTTCAAACGTGACTTATATCATTTCGCATCTGTTTCTACTATTAGATGTTACGATATGGAACACCTTCCCTCGCCCAATGCGATGAATTAAAAAATTGATATATTTATTATTTCAAATCACCAAAAGGTTCTGCGAAGTATTACTTTGCCCAGTTCTCTGTATTTACGGGATTTTCTACTTGCGGACTCAGCTAAGACATGTTTGCATTAATCACAGGGATTTTTACAGTTTATAATAAAAACACACTAACAGCCACAATTTCAAGTAATACATAAAGAAACCAATGTCCAAGCTTCACGAGCTCGTTATACAAAGAGGCACACAATATTAAATTCATTCGATTAGGCACAAATCACAATTGCATTTGTAATATTCAGAAAAATGAAATAGAGTTTCGGTCTTTGGCCCAGTTACACAAAAGAAAGATCTATGTTTTACACAAACACAGTCTTCACACAATTCTGAGCTTTTTGCTCCACCCCAAACCTCACTCTCTCTCACAGCCTCTCTAATCTCCCCTACTCAACATTTTTCCTCCTTTTTATTATTAACTTGAATAATTCCCCTAAAATTTCTAACAACATTCTTCTATTTCCAGAAATATAACAACAATCCTCTATCTTTTAGCTCTCGTGCACACCTATTCTAACAGCTCTTATCTCTATCCTAAAATAAGACAGTCTCTTATTTATTACAATAACAAACTATTTGAGAAGTCCAACCTTCTCAATAAAATTGATTTTGACCCATAGTCAGTGAATTTCACCCTGTTTAGCCACAACATGTGAACAAGTCCTCACATTGCTAGCTAATCTTGATGCTCCTGCATCACCCACTTTAGATAATACATATAGAGACAAAGTAACAAAACACCATAAAGGCATATCGATCTATAATATCATAAACAATGCAGAATCAGAAATACATTGAACATATAATTGCATTCACAAATACACGATTGGATGGAGGAAAACTCAAAGAAATTTATTAATAGTAGAAATAGAAGAGAGGATTACAACCCAACTATCTGATCTAGCATCATCCTCCCAGCTTCAAAGCCCTCTTCACCTCATGAAAAGCAAGATCACCCAACAATACAATGTTCCTTCTTAAAGAGAAACCAACAACACTTCATTAAAAATTACAAAATTCTAGCCTCTAGATCTCTCAGATGAGGGATCCATTTATAGATGTCTTGCAAGGGTGTGAGTTAGCTCTGGTTTTTTTATTAGTGTCATTCCACTGATATTTCTTGGTTCCACTTGGAGATTTCATTGATATCTTACTCATTCCTGGGCGAATTCAGAGAGGCAGGTGTCATAGGAGAAGTTTCTAGAAGATTCCATGAGCATCCACTTAGCAAACTGTCTCAGCCATTTGTCCATTGTCACTCATCACACCCTACAGAAGGCCTCTTTAGTATGCATCACACCTGGCTAGTGTAGGAGCCAGTATGCATTGCAACTTGACATTGGAGCAGTCATTATGGTCCAGCTTTGGCCAGTTCTGAGTAGTTTTTCATGTGGAACTTCTGGGAAATGATGTAATCAGTTGACCATGATCTTTTAGGGTATGAAACAACACTTTTAGGGGTTAAAGAGCCTTTGGTTTATCGCCATATGTGATTGGGGTTCAACTTCCCAAATATGTCTATAACAGTTTCCCCCTAAAGCATGAGGTCGTAAATATTTTGATGTCGAGTGAAATGCTTTATCATGAGGATCCGAGGAATTCGAACTGGAAGGTGACCTGTATATAATACAATACAATACATCATCATCATATTATTTTCATGATCTAGCTGAAGTGGGCATTTCCATGCTCAACTTTATAGATTCATTTTCATGTACATAGAACAGATAATCGTCTGTAGCTGCAGACTGGTGATTCTTCATATGAAAAGTCATCGTCCCTAGCTTGGATGACCATCTATGTAGCTTCTATGTACATTTGATGTCTTTATGTTCCCGAATATAGTGCAACCCGGATGGATGAAACTAGATGGGGGGTCTTCAAACTTGTTCAATCTTCACTCGATGTACAAGTCGATCCATGTGAAAAGATGTTCTACAGTCGAACATGGAAAGACATCGCCTGATTGCCAACCAATGATGTGAGTTGTTAACAGGCATGAGAGGAATCACCGATAATGATAATGACCCTCAAGGTACTACAGTACAATTCACGTGGTGTGAATATATGATCCGATGTCGAACATCACGTAAAATCTTTCGGTCAAAGGCCATTAATGTAAACCTATTGCCGGAAGTGAGAAACTTGCCATTGAGGCAAGAAAGCTTCAAAGTATTGAAAGGGTTGTTTCTAAGTCAACTTCTTGGATAATGGGTTGATATCGACAAGAAGTGACCCATCATAGGAGGGCCTTAATGTATCCCACATCTATGACACGAAACGAAGCAAATGATTTTCTAGAGGTGAAAACAATCTGATGATACAAGGTTTAGGAATGGCGGTCATGAAAAATGGAGTGAAGGTATTGCAGTGGATAAGGCGTTGGCTGAGCGGTAAATTCTCTGAATGACATCTCTTGAACATATCGGCGACATTGAGATGGATTGGTAGTGTTAACCCTAAAATATGGATGGTGTGGAGGACCAATGGTGATATGAACGATGAACAGAATAACCCAACTCGACTCAATCATGTTGATGGAGTGAAAGTGTCATGTTCAAGAGCGACCTACTATCAATGAAGTTTTTCAAGTTTTCTTCCCTTTTTCCCTAGTCATTGTTGATCAGTACCTCTTTATTTTTGTCAAGCTTGAGAAGGATAACATATGCTTGATCTATAATTTTCCCTTCGGGCAAACCTGTCACTATGTTTTAGCGAGCCTAACGATAGTGAAACTCATTCTTGTCTGGTGGACAAGTTTTTTGCTATTGTTTTAACGAGTTTAATGACAAGGATAACTTGGTCCTTTATATGTTTAGAGAGTATGAAAAAGAACAAAAAGGAAACTCCAGCAGTCCTTTTTCATAGCATAATCCCTCAAGTCCGAAAAAATATAAAATAATATGTAAGGGATGATTTTTCGATTTCTTTAGCGAGCCAAAAAAAAAAGCACTCGATCTTTTTTGTTGGATGATCCCTCAGGTCCAAAAAGATTAAAATGTAGAGGAGGGATGGCGCTTCCCCTTAGTTTAATGAGCTGGAAAGGCCAATAGCTCGGCAACCTTTTTATATTTAACAAGTCTAAAAAGAGCTTAAAAGAGACTCGTTTTTTAGGAACGAGTGATATTTTTGGGTAGCAACTGGTTCCAGGTAAGTTTGGAACTTCTCAAAACATGGCAATGTGAAGAGGGTGGCTAACAGAATCACTCGTTGCAGTTGTTCCTCAAAAGGGTAAACAATCAAGTGGAAGCGTATGATCGACCAAAAGAATGGAGGTGATGGTAGAACACAACCAAGGCTCAAAAGGATGATAGCATGGCAATCACAGAGGTCGTTTAATGAAGGTGGGTTTATTTTTTAATGATCTTGAGCCTTGTGTTAGCATATGCTCAGTAGCGGGTTTATTTTTTAATGAGCTTGAACCTTGTGTTAGCATATTCTCAATTGCGGTTTTATTTTTTAACAATCTTGAACCTTGCCAAAACATTGCTCATAATAGTGGTCAAAGATGTTCAATTTACCTTTTAACACTTTAGATTCTTTCGACAGTTGTAGAACCTGCTCAATTGCTCCATCAAATTGATTAGAAATACATATACATGCCCGAAAAATGAATTAAAAACTAACATTTTACTTGAAGTACGTGAATAGTAACATAAAAAGTAGTTTTACCTCTCATTTTACCATTTCATTTCGAATTTGGGATTTTAGAGCTCTGGAGCGGTTTTCCCCCTCAAATTTCATCAGCTGATTCCATGCGATTTGGTGGACTATTCTCTGCACCGTTAGGACCAGGTAGGAGCTAACCCTGAGCTCTTCATTTTCATTCCATACTTCTTTGATTTTGAGCAAGTTTTTTCCTGCTTCTGGGCCCTTGGGGTTTGAAGAACTCATTCTCCATCCATCACACCTAGTCTGCATCAAAAGATGTGATGCATAGTGAGCTTGATACTAACCAGTCAGTATGCATCTCACCTTGCTCAAAGGCAGGGTGTCATGGCCACAGAAGGGAAACTTTGCACAATGATTTTTCATGAAACGCTTCCCTGTTTTTGCTCAAAAAGGGATCCTAATTCATATTTTGTTTGTGTCTCAGATATTTGTTGGATCAAGATGGTCGTCACATGGCATGAACGCGAACGTGAAGAAGAGGACATGGTTGCCTTACATGATCAAGGCACAGTTACTGCATTACGAAACTGTGGTTTGCTCAAATTCTTTCGCATATCCAACATGAGGCAACAAATCAGTTTGTTGAAATATTTTGTCGCTGCATGGGATTTGATCAACCAGATATTTTGGATTAGAGGAAAATCCATTCCATTGACAGTCGAGTATATCTACTTTTTGACAGGGTTGTCGAGGCGTGCTTCCCCTCTCTCACTATCAGGATCCGCCCGTGGGGGCGAACCCATGAGGGATTATATTCGTTATTTTTGTAGAGATAGATCTCAGCCCAGCAGGGATGACAAGATCAATATCCAAGATGTCATTGATCGGTCCTTGAGGACCCTTTTATTCACCTTTTCTATATTGGCTGGTAGTGCGGCTCTCCATTTTGTAAACAGATCTTATATGTAGTACGCCCTGAAAAGCCTGGAACCAAAGGTATTCAACTGGTGTGAGGCAGTACTTCCGTTCATAAAATAACAACTCTCCAAGGTAAAGAATGGAATATCCAAGAATTTTAGCTATGGTTCCATTTTGACTACTTTTTCCTTGGAGAGGATTTAATTGATGCAACCACAATACATTTCACTAGGATTGCCAGGACCGAGGGAACCACGGATGCAGAGATGGGTTGATCTCATGGCCAGACATGCTGGTTAGTCACAAATGTCTTTCTTTTATGCCTTCTTTGAGTGGTTCGTAGAGTATCCATATGTTGGGATGGATTTCCGAGGCGACTCAGATTTGACGTTACCAGCTAGCGGGCAATGGAGTGTTATGGGTAAAATGATTTGACCATATATTTGTTTATTAGTTTTTTAATGTTTTAGTGTTTTCTAAATGTTACAAAGACTAATCAAACTCATATATTTTTGCAGATGTTGGGCCAGTGCGACCAGCAACACGCCCAAGGGCGGCAGCTAACGTTCCAACAAGAGAGGCTATAAGGAGGGTTGTCCTTCGTGATCTAGACATAGCGGAGACCCTGGAAGTGCTGCAGGATCAGATTGAGGGTCTCACTCTTGGTATTCAGGATGTGAGAACCGACGAATTACCTCTGAGGTTGCAGCGCCATACTACTGGTGTGCTGAGTCGATGGACTAGGCTCTTACGTATAATCACACAGGCGGTGACATGCTATCACCAGCACCATTAGTCTAGGGTGATTTTTTTCATTCATTTTTGAGCCTCTTGGTCCTATGATCGATTTTGTCTTGGACACAAAACATTTTTAAAAAACCATAAACAGTTATATATTTCTGATTTTGTATTTTTATATCCATTAAGTTATGTGATCCTGATACAAATGTTAATGTGAAATGCTTTTCTTTAGAAATTATGCAAATTTCTATCTAACACATAATTTGCTAACGAATTAGTTAATGTGTTTAAGTTTCTAGAAATGTGTTGATATTGAATGGAATCAAACTGCCTTTCCAAAATCCTGACTCTTGGGAACATACGATAGATAGCTGGGTTCCGAACGGAATAGATGCCAATAAGCTATAAAATGACGAGTTGTGAATCTAGCCTGACAACAAGTCGGCGTATGCCATGTGAAATGGCATCAGAGAGAAGCTTCATCAACAAACTGTACTCAGTGATGTTGTTCGTTGATCAACCAATACATATCCCCCTGAAACTCACTAACTCGCCGCTTGGAGCAAAAATGGCCCAGGCTGCAGAAGATAGGTTCTGTGTACTACAACTAGCTTCATCGGCATACCCAACGAATTATTCCAAAAGGTCCAACATCTAAAAAAAATGCAAAGTGGATTACCTAACCAAAATGACAACTCTTGACGAAAACAAAAATGTAACAAAAGCATATCTATAAAGAGATTACTACAATTAATCAAGCATTGTAACACTTAAGATACAACCCATTTTGGGGTTGTGACAGTGGAATCCCATCGTAATCTACCAACCTGTAGGCTCCTTTTTCTAATACTCATTTAGCAATGTAGGGGCCCATCCATAATGGTTTAAACTTGCTCACAATTCGTCAGAGTCGTGATCATAAGACAAGACCAGGTCACCTTTTCTGAAGACATGAGGCTTGACATTCTTGTCAAATTGCACTTTGACATGTTTCTTATGAGCTTTTTTAGCCAATGCGGCGTCACAACGAGTTTCATCCAAGTGGATCAATTTCAAGAAATGATCCTCTTCCTCCGAAGTTTCAGGAAGTAGATCGATTGCGAGCTTGAGAGATGAAATTTCACACTGAATCAGTAAGAGAACTTCCAGACCATACACTAACTGAAAGGGTGTAAATATGGTCACATTTCTCACTGATGTCCTATATGCCCACAGAGCTGAGTACAGGATTATATGCCAACTTTGTTTGTGGACTCCAATCATCCTTTGCATCACGCGCTTTAAGACTTTGTTGATGGCCTCAACTTGATTGTTAGCTTGCGGATAATATGGAGTAGAACTGTCCTGGGACACTCCTAATTTGGCAATCAATTCAACCATCATGTGATTGCAAAAATGTGATCCATGATTTGTGATTATAGCTTGTGGAACACCAAATCTGGAGACTACATGATTTAAAAAGAAAAGAGCAGTAGTTTCACCATTGTTGTTTAATATAGGCATTGCCTCGACCCATTTTGTAAAATATTCGACAACGCCAATGATATAACCATGCCCCCGGGCTGAGGTGGGATTACATGTCATGAAATATATGCCCCATTTAGCAAATGGCCCAATAGCAACCACTGGATGCAGTGGTGCAGGTGGTAATCTGGTTTTGCGGTCGAAAATCTGACAAGCATGGCAACATTTGACGACGATTGTGCAATATTTGCATATAGTAGGCCAGAAGTAACCAAGTCGTAAGATTTTTTGTGCAGTAGCATAACCAGATAAATGCCACCCACATGCACTTGAATGATAGTTATTCAGGACTTTTGTATCAACACCACGATGGTAAAGTGTATTAACGATGATCATGTAGTCTTTGGCTTGGTATCGAATATGTCGTTGTTTAATGCGAGAGGTGTTAGGCCTAAATGTTTAGGTTTGGAGATAGACCAGTATATCTTCGTACCATGAATCACTTGACGATATAAGAAACAGAGTGTCATCCACGATTGATGCTTTAGATGTTCAATCGTTGGACGACGATGGGAGGTCACAAAGTAACTCCGTGAAGACAAGAGATTTCTTTGATTTGGATTTGGTGAATTCTAGATCAAACTCTTGCAAAATGGCTATCCATTCGGAATATTTGCCCCCTAGTAATTGACACAACAGAATATAGGTCATAGGGTTGCAATATAACAAAATGGTAGTTCTGCAGAAGAGTATATAGCGTTGAAATCTTTGTACGGCTTGAACAGCTGCTAAGGCTAGCTTTTCAACATAGAAGTACTTGCTTTCCGTATCGGTTAAGTTGCAGCTTAAATAATACATAGGATGTTCTATTCCATTGTCTTCTTGTACTAAAACCATGGGAAAAACTAGCGTCTTTTCGATCTGCTAGTCCCACTAAGATTGGTAGCTATTTTAGAAACAAACAATGAAAGCAATTTGCGATTTCCTTTATGTATGATAGATAAGAGAGAAGCAAAGATGACCAACCTCGATCTTCCGCTTGATTTCTCTCTCCCTTGATAGAGCTTGCAACTCCTCTCCTACTTTTCCCGCTTTAGAGAATACCTGTAGAGACAAAGTAACAAAACACCATCAAAACATCTTGATCTATAATATCATAAACAATGCAGAATCAGAAATACATTGATCGTACAATTTCATTTACAAATAACAAGATTCACAAATACACGATTGGATGGAGGAAAACTCGAAGAACTTTATTAATAGTAGAAATAGAAGAGAGGATTACAACCCAGCCATCTGATCTAGCATCATCCTCCTAGCATCAAAGCCCTCTTCACCTCATGAAAAGCAAGATCGCCCAACAATATAATTTTTCTTCTCAAAGAGAAACCAACAGCACTTCCTTACAAATTACAAAATTCCAGCCTCTAGATCTCTCAGATGAGGGATCCAATTATAGATGTCTTGCAAGGGTGTGAGGTAGCTCTGGGTTTTTGATTAGTGTCATTCCACTGATAGTTCTTGGTTCCACCTGGAGATTTCATTGATCTCTTAATCATCCCTGGGCGAATTCAGAGAGGCAAGTGTCATAGGAGAAGTTTCTAGAAAATTCCATGAGCATCCACTTAGCAAACTGTCTCAGCCATTTGTCCATTCTCACTCATCACACCCTACAGAAGGCCTCTTCAATATGCATTGCACCTCGCTAATGTAGGAGCCAGTATGCATCGGACCTTGATAGTGGAGCAGTCAGTTTGGTCCAGTTTTTGCCAGTTCTAAGTAGTTTTTCAGGTGGAACTTCTGGGAAATGATGCAGTCAGTTGACCATGATCATTTAGGGTATGAAACAACACTTCTAGTGGTTAAAGAGCCCTTGGTTTATCAGCATATGTAATTTGGTTTGAACTGCCCAAATATGTCTATAACACTCGGTAAAGGCTACATAAGGTGATCCTCTGGCCTGAAGGGAACTAGTACGTTGTCTAGAAGCAACTTTCCTAGGTCCTGCTGAAGGCTAAGATTCTGATTTTTTAAGGATTTCGTCTATAAAGGTCGATCAGCTAAGGGTCACCGGCCCCTTAGCTTTATCAGGCTTGGGTAGTGGTTTAAGATTCTTTTCAGGATTTTTCTACTTAGTCATGCTCACAAATAAAATGCTTATTTCTACCCAAAATAGCAACAAAACTACAGGAAAGCAAGCGGGGGAGTAGGGCTGTTACATGCTCTATACTCAGGTTCATACCTTCTATTTTTAAAACCCAATTCTCTCTAAGCAGGTACTTACACTACTCTCAAAAGAAATAAATGGCTACACTCTTCCTCAGCAACAGTGCCAAAATGTCAAGCAGTTAAAAGGGTCTTTTTAACCTCTATTTACCCTACATTACTTATCAATCCAGGTACAATTTATTATATCAAGAGTGTACTCAGTCTGAGGCGGTCACTTGTTAAGAATAATGTTAGTAGTATAGTGCTTTTACAAAAGTAAACAACTGCTGGAAACAAACTCTAAATGTAATGGCAAGAAACTTAAATGCTTTGTAACTAGATCATTCACTTAAGAAACTACAACAATCATCAGTCAAGGATTCAGTAATGATAACTCTTTCCCTTGTAAACTGATGCAAATGAAAATCAATCAAAGAGAAGATATCCAATCTGGGAACTAGACAGCAATAGTCAATGTTCGCTATAGTTGCAGATCATTCTGTTCACACCAAAGTAAATAATTAAAATGAAAATTCAAGTAACAGAGAAAGGAACAGTAACTAATCTATTAAAAAGATCGAACAATAAATATTAAGAAACAATCATAACCGAAAGGAATTGAATAGTAATCTTTAACTAGTAAATGAATTGAATAGAAATCCAAGAATGGGTCAACAAACCTAAGTAAGTCTACGAAATATTGAACAGTAAAATTAACTGTAAACATGCAGCGAATCTAGAATGATGGAATCAATAATCTGAGTTTATCATAATAAGTATTAACCACAGTTAGAAGGTAACAATAATTGCGGTTATAATGGAACAGTAATCTGAATGAACAACAATCACGATTATAGGTAGAACATAGTTAAATGAACGACAATACCAATCTGTAAATGAACAACAATGTTACTCTGTAAATGAACAGTAATGTCGATTCGTAAACGAACAACAATTTCAATCTGTAAATAAACAGTAATGACAATCTGTAAATGAACAACAGTATCTGAATTAGACAATGCGATATTGGTTTAGAATGAACAACATAACATTTTCAGTAAATAATAATCTCATTATTCAAATACAAATTCAATATAACAGAGCAAGTAAATGAAATGTCAAGGAATAGCAAATTACTGAATAAAGCAAGTGAAAGAAATCAAACCACACACGACTTGTAATTGGAAAATAATGATACACAAAGCAAGTGATCCACTAGGGTCGGGCCCTTAGCCACCAGGGACACACTGCCATGGTTACTCTAGAATCAGATAATGGAACAGCAACGAAGTTTATGTATTAATCATGAAAACAGAGTTACAGTAATCGCTCTTTAAAGAGAGTCGATGATCAAAGTTCAGATTGCAACAACGAATTCTATAAGTCAACAACAATTCACCCCTTGGGCTAGCAGCACTATCACTTTTTATAGTGGCCACGAGAAAATACCAAAAGTATAGATATCGTTAAGGTAGTGATCCCTTAGGATCAAAGGATCTTGAGGGATTTGATAGATCTTTGATCTTCAGCTATCTCTTCATCCTCTTGCACTGCTATTGTGTTTCTTCTTCCTATTCCTGGCCCATGTGCTCTGATCTCGATTGCCTCATCTGGATGCGGTTTCCTATCAAAGGGACAATAGTTGGTTTTGCCTTGTCTTTTCTTTTGAAATGGCAATCTTCCATTTTCTTCATTTTCTGCATAGAAAAAGGCAATAATTAGTCATTTTACGTTAATCATAAATCCCCTTAACTTTTTCATAATCCTTTATCGTATACCTGTCTTACAGTGTAAATAAGTTATGAATTAAAGGAAAATATAAAGAAATAAGTGGCAATTACATACCTTTTCTAATGCTCAACAGTGAACAAAAACTAGGAATTTTTCAGCAAGGAGATCAGGAAACCAACTGACCCTAAGGAGTTGGAAGTGTATTACAAGTTGGATACAAAAGAAAAGTTGATAATCCTAGATGGTGTCAAAGATCACTTGATACCCCATTTTTCTTGTAAGAACACTTCCCATGAGATGTATAAATATATTTAGGATCTATTCTATAGTAAGAACAAGAACTGACTTTTTGTATTGAGAGATAAGTTGAAGAGAACCAAGATGTCATATGGTGAAGGTGTGGCCTTGTATCTAATGATACTTTCTCAGGTTCGAGATGATCTTGTTGCCATCAGTGGAACATTTTTTAGATTATGAGTTAGTGAGGACTACTTTAAAAGTGTTTACTGAGGAATGTAAGTTGTTCACCAAAGGACCATCACTTGAGAGAATCCTCCATATTGGAACAGGTTATGGGATGACTTCATTCCTGAAGAGCTACAGGATGAGGACCTTCATAAGAAGAACAAGTCTTCTGATGATAATGTGCCTCTTGCATGGAGGATGAAGGAAAGGAAAATGGACTTGAGCAAGCTCAAGTTTTATGATTTTGGCGAATATGGTCATTATTTGAGCAAGTGTCCATGGAACAAGAAGGGAGAAAATGAGAGGAAGATGGGGAAGGATATATCTAGTGTTGTTACATCCTTTAAGCTGGACGACCTCTCAAGAAGGTTTTAGGAAGAAATTTTTTCTCTAGTTTCTCATTTATCTGACAGTACCATTGACGATAATACATGGTACATGGATAGTGGTTCGTGGAAGCAAATGACATGTTTGCATGATGTTTTTGAGACTCTAATTGAATGGGACTGGATGTTGCACATGGTGATTGGAAACAAAAGTAAGAAAGTGATCATAGGTTCAGGTGTTGTGCCATTAAGGTTGGATTTAGGTTATTTGTTGAGACTTCAAGATGTACTATGGGGGTTTAGATACATCATGTTGTTATTCTCAGCAATCAAGGTTAAGGGGTTTGAGGTGATTTTCTAGAATGGGAAAGCAAGGCTCAAGATCATAGGCTCTAACTCAGCTAGGGTTGTCATTGGTGTTAGGGAGGATGGTCTATATCAGCTGATAGGAAAGCCTATAGATCATGAGAATAAGTAGGTTCTTGAGACTAAAAGGGAGTCGATTTCTAGCAGGAGTATGTAGGTTCGGAGGGAGAATTCATAATCCAAGAAGAATGCATGGTTAGTGGGAAGCAAGGGCACTTCTAATGGAACGAAGGAAATGTAGGATGGAATGAGGCCTATCAGTAGAGGAAGAAGTGGGAAGCTTCTGGTGGCAGAGACACTACCGATGAGAGTGTGTTTCATTCTACAGGGTATGACACAGTGTTGAATGTCAAATATTTGGCTAGATTGACAATGATGATGAGAAAATTCCAAGTGTTGGAAGTACCTCCCTCACTAAGAGGAAGTGTTGATTTGTGTAGCATGAGAGGTACTCCCACAACCCTAAGGTGTTTGGTTTGGGAGAAGTTGAAACACAAAAGTGACATGTGAGTAATGTACCCAAGCAATGGTTTTGTACCCAAATTTGTGGGCATGAAACCAAGTGGAGAAATTAATTGTTTGTTCATTGATTGCATGAGGTCACCCTTAATGGAGCGAGGGGGGTCTAAGGCAACCATGGAGTGTCTTTATCAAAATAAATAAATCAATTTCATTATGTTATTTGGTGTTATTTTCAAAGATACACAAGTCAACTTGGAGATATGGCATCACCCTTGAGGGCTAGATGTTACTCTCATGAAGACTATAAGAAGGGAAGAGATGAGACCTCATTTGATTATCCACAAGTGCATTTTATTCTCAATGAAAGACAGAGCTAAAGGAAGTTGCATACCTCAAGATCCCAGGTAGATAAGGAGCAGAAAGATATGCCTTATTTGTTTTTTATTTCATTTCATGTTTTTGTGCAGCTCGAAGGAGGAAGGGTGGTCATGATTTCGTGAAGGTTATATGGTAAATTTTTGTTCATAATATTTGTGGAGTATCTCTGGAATAAGATCTGAATTTCTTTGTGTTCAAATCTGTGTTAGGGCCGAGTATCCCTACCTATGTTCATGAAGGCCAATACTCTTTGTGCATGATGCCAAGAGGATATTCTTCTTGTTGAATAAGGGTTGAGTTGAAGTGGAGGAGATCAAAGAAAATAAGGGTCCTATAAGTTAAATTATGGGTTGTGGTAATGGAGGAACGAGGGTCGCGTTTCAAAAGTAATGCATAGAATAAGGGATAGTTCAAACTATGTTGAGGAATGAAGTGTTTATCAACAAAACTGAGTTGTTAGGAGCTCAAGTAGTAGTGTCTACAAGGAGAAGAAGTTTTGGGTTGGACTGTGTGGAGAATTTAGTCCTAAATGGTTTAGGACCAAAATTCTTTGATTCCCTACTTCAGTCTTCCTTAAGTGGTCTTAAGGAGTTGTGAGTGGGCTATTTGGTAAGCCCTAAGAGGTGATAAAGAAGCACACTTGTATCTATATGAGGGAAGCTTGATCAAGTCCGATGTCTGATAGTATTTGGAGCATCAAAAAGACAAGAAGTGGGCAGAGTTTAAGACAATATGAGTTAACTATCTTGGTGGAGTAGGAGAGCAATTAGAGTGCAACTTGTGTAATCCTATGATCAGTCACTCATGAATTAGGAGGTTTGATAGAGGCAGTATTGACAGCTAAAGATGCAAGCATTTTGAAGCTGCAAAAGTCTTGTGAGAAACAAAAGAGGAGGCAAAGGACTTGCAAGATGTTTTCAAGGCATGTCGATTGAAATGGTCATGGAAATGCTACATCAGCAAGTAAGTCAAGTGTACTTTATTTAGGGATAGATTAGTAGTCATAGGTTGTTGACTCCGAGCCCTAGTTTTCCTTGTATCAAGGATGTATATAAGGGCCATGATCCCTGGTACGGGAACCCTATGTTTTTTATATTAAATATTGTTATATAACAAGTTTTGTGCTAAAATTGTATTGTGTGTTGAGTTGATTCACTACCATATGTTTTCCACTGTGTAAAGTGCTTGGGTTGTGGCATTTAAGTGCATTTGTGATCGTTATCTTAGACACAAACTTCATTCTTCAGTGTCGTGGAAAAATCAACATTTGCAGTAATAACATTGTACATGGGACTTGTCTATCCATATTTTTCCTCTCCCCCTTTGATTCTAGGAGTGACTAGGCTAATTTGAATGTCTTAACTTTTTTGGTGTAGTTATTCATTTTGCTTGATTATTAGTAATTACCTCTACTTTATTAACCTCTTCTTCTTCTTCCTCTACCTTTGCCTCTACCAATGGATGCTTGAGTCTTGAAGGAATGTTCTAAGGAATTTTATTCACAATCATTCTTGATTTATGGGAAAAACGAGACCCTATAAGTTCTTCTATTGTGAGTTTGGATAAATATTTGGACTCCTTTGGAAATGACTACCACCTAAAAATTCTTAGGTAGGCTTCTGAGAACCTTTTCCACAACCTTTTGATCTTCAATCATCTCTGCATGAGTCCTAAGCTAATTCACAACTCTCATCACTCTCTAATGAATTGGTTAATATTGTCTACCTTCTTTATCTTCAATGTTTCAAAATCTCTCTTGAAGGTTTGAAGCTTCAATGTTTTCACTTTGTCATTACCTTGATCTACTAAATTCAGCATATTCTAGGCTTGATTTGCACTAGATGCTCCCATTATCTTGGGAAAAATTGAGTCATCTACTAAACTCTATATTCAAAACTTGGCCTTGTTTTCCACTTTCCTTATTTCTGCAAGTTGATTTTTTGGACAAACATGTCCTATAGAGTTACTTGATCTAGCTCTACAAATCCATTCTCCATTGGTTCACAACATTCTTGTACTTGCAAGAGGTCTTCATTCTCACATATCATAACTCATATTTCTTGAAAACAAGAATTGACCTTCGGATTTTCCCTATATTACTTGAAGAAGCCATTTAAAGTTTTTTACATAATGCCAAAACTTATTATTAAAATAAGGAAATTTCACACAAAATACATATTTATGAAACTTGTGCAATGTTGCTACTTAAAACCAGAAACGAATAACCAATAATAACCTTCAATATGAATTTAATACCTTAAATGATTTATAAAAACCCTTCAAACCTGGAACCTTTTAATACTTACCAATATTTATAGTGGTATCTGTGCAAGTAAAAGTTACATGGATGGACAAAGTGCGGATGAACTTGACCCTCTAATAGAGAAGAAATTATATAATCGATTGATCTTCGATTACCATGCCATCTACACCCCATTGTAAATGTGTTAAAAAACCTGCACAGATGAATCTAGCTAGTAAAGGTTGAACACACAGCTTTGCAGAGCAAAAGCACTAAAAGAAAATCAAAAGAACAAAAGAATGATTCATTAGAAAATAGGTTACAATGCTCATGATATAGCATTACTGGGTGAAGATCCCAAGGTAATGCACCATAGTGGTGATCAATGAGAAGGCTTAACACCTACAACAAGTTCCGAAGAGAACTAGCCAGTTGCGGAGTGAAAGAAGGAGCAAATCAAAGAGTAAATCATGCATAAGAACTAACCAGTTGCAGAGTTAAAGAAGGAGCAAATCAGGGAGTAAATCATGCAGAAGAACTAACTAGTTGCAGAGTTAAAGAAGGAGCAAATCAGGGAGTAAATCATGCAGAAGGAATCTTGCATGTAGTCCCATGCTCTAACTAAGAGCCTGCATGTAGGTGTGTAGTACTTCCAACACACCTCCTAAACACCACTGTGGGGAAAAATAGAAAATGGGCCCTGGAAACTAAGGCCAAAGGTCACCCAAAATATAGTGCAACTTGTACTAAAATTGAGGAAATAGGGAAAACCTCGTGGGAAACCCCCGCCCCTCAAAATACAATATAATCAAAAGAAAAGAGGAAGAAAAGACAGTTGCTAAGCAACTGTGTCCTTCACTACAAGACGATCGCGCAGAGAGCGAAACTTCTGCTCAGTGAATGTCTTGGTGAAGATGTCTGCAGTCTGTTCTGCTGAAGGACAGAACTACAAATCAATGACCCGATCATGTACTAATTCTCTGAGGTAGTGCATATGGATCTCTATGTGCTTCGTCTGCTGCCGCTGTACTGGATCCCTGCAAAATTTGAGAGTGCTCTGATTGTCACACCAGATGAAAATGGGCTGGTGGAACTAGACGCCCAACTCCATGAGGAAGTGTTGTAGCCACAGAGCCTGAATGGTGATGTTGACTACTCCTCTGTACTTGACCTCAGCTGAAGAGAGAGCAATAGGAGCTTGCTTCTTGCTCGACCAACAGATAGGGCCAGACCCTAGACTGAGTGAATATCTGGAGGTGGACTTGCGATCAATGTTGTCGCCTACCCAATCAGAATCTATGAAGCCAAGGAGATTCAATGTAGTGCCTACTGCATAGTGAATCCCGAAGGGGATGGTGCCCTGCACATATCGAAGGATGCGCTTGGCAGTATTCTAGTGTAGCTCATGTGGCTCCTACATGTATCTAGAAACTGCCCCTACTGCATATGAGAGATCTGGTCTAGAGTGGGTGAGGTACAATAAGCTCCCCACTAGTTGTCAGTAGGCAGTGTTATCAACTAATGGAGTGTCACCTACATCCTCAAGGTGGAACCCAGATAGAAAAGGAGTCGGTGCTGGCTTGTAGTCAGTCATGTGAAATCTCTCTAGGAGATCTCGTGCATACTTAGCCTGAGAGAGTTTGATGTCTGTGGCATCCTGGCTGATCTCAAGACCAAGAAAGAAGTGTAATGGACCCATGTCCATCATCAAGAACGTATCATGCAAGGCCCTCTTGATTGCAGCAATGGCTGAAACCGAGATGCCAGTGATCAGGAGATCATCCACATACAAAACTAAGATAAAAAGAGAATCATGTGTCCTGAGCATGTAAAAATTCAGATCAGACTTACATCTTTCGAATTTTTGTGATAAGAGAAAAGAATCCATCTTTGCATAACAAGCTCTCAGGGCCTGCTTAAGGCCGTAGAGAGATTTCTTCAGTCTACAGACCAAAGATGAATCCTGAATGAAACCATGTGGTTGCTCCATGTAGATCTCCTCAGATAGGTCTCCATGAAGAAAGGCATTATTCACATCCATCTGATGTACTTCCCACCCCTGGGCAACCACAATGGCAAGTTCAAGGCATATGGAATCCATCTTGGCTACTGGAGCAAAGGTCTCATCATAATCAATGCCATGCACTTGCTCGAAGCCTTTGGCTACTAGCCTAGCTTTCTGTCTGGTGATTTTCCCATCTACAGCACTCTTGGTCCTGTAGACCCATTTGCATCAGACAATTTTCCTTCCTAAAGGAAGGGGGACCAGATCCCAGGTCTGGTTCTCGAGGAGGGGGTTATACTCCTCCTCCATGGTAGACTCCCAAGATGGATGCCCAACAGCCTCAGCATAAGACTGTGGATCAGAAGACTAAACCAAATGACAATGCCAGGATGGCGATGGTTTAGTGGCAGTGAGGGCAAGAGGAGGCTCAATAAACTTTGAGCTAGTCCTTTACAGATCAGAATTATCCCCCACAAGACCAATTCTGGGAGCTGGGTGGTCTTCTGTATATATCTCACGTAAGCTCCTTGTTCTTTGATTTATGATAGGGGAATTTGATTCACTACTGGAATCCCAATCTGGGCTTGGATGTGGATCTTCATATGCATGCACCGGATTTCTATCTGAAGACTCTGTCTCTGCATCTGCATGCTCTACCGCGGCATCTGCATGCTCTGTATCTGCATCTGAGTGTACTGAGTCATCATCTCGAACATGAGGTAGATAAAAGGTGTCTGCATGCGACAATTGAGGTGCATGGGAGAGACTTTCCTCAAATTTAACACTTCGCTCAATGATGAGCTTGTCCATAGAGGAAATCAGGAGTCCATATCCCTTCACACCATCAGGGTAACCAACAAAGATGCACTCAATGCTCTGTGGATCAAGAGATTTCCTCTTTTCAGAGGGGATCTTGGCCCATGCTCGGGAGCCGAAAAAACGGAAGTGGGTGACCTCTGGTTTAATGTTGCTCCAAGCCTCAAAGGCAGTTTGATCCTTAACAGACCTATGAGGAGATCTGTTCTGGATGTAGTTAGCATAATTAAGTGCTTCAGCCCATAGCTTATGAGGAAGTGACTTAGCATGCAACATGTAAGAAGCCAACTCTTTGAGAGATCGGTTCTTTCTCTCAACAACTCTGTTCTGCTGTGGAGTGTATGGAACTATGTACTGCAACTGTATGCCAGACTGAAGGTAAAGGTTTTGAAGTGTTGTGTTAACATATTTGCCCCCATTGTCTATACAGAGGGTTTTGATCTTTCTCTCTCACTATGTCTCAACTAGTTCTTTGAAATCTTCAAAGTGAACAAAAGCTTCAGTTTTGTTCTTGAGAAGATACACCCAAGTATACCGTGAGAAATCATCAATAAATGTAAGCACATACCTTGCTTTGTTGATGGAAGGATGAGGAAAAGGCCCCATAAGATCACTATGGATTAGATCTATAGGAGAGGATGCTCAGTGAGTCTTACCAATGTCAAACTTTTCTCTCGGATGTTTGCCAAGGGCACACCCTTCAAAACCTCTTTTGGAGAAACTGATATTTGGCAAGCCTTCCACCATCTCATGCTTGCTTAGCTGTTGCATATACCTATAATTTAAGTGACCAAGCCTCTCGTGCCAAAGCCTACTACTATCATCAGCATGTGTAAGCAATAAGGAGGATTCAAATTCAATAAATTCAGAAAATGTATACAGTCAGGCTCCATTGTTTACC
Organism: Pinus taeda; assembly: GCA_000404065.3. Classification (NCBI taxonomy): domain Eukaryota; kingdom Viridiplantae; phylum Streptophyta; class Pinopsida; order Pinales; family Pinaceae; genus Pinus; species Pinus taeda. Next base: position 156,271 of record APFE030872799.1, read on the forward strand.
TCACTAGTTGTAATTTTGGAGCTGCTATGTAGGTCATATATGTTCATTACATCTAGAGTGAATTCCACTCTCTTTCCGGTGCTAGAATGAGTGATCTGATAAACTGAAAGCAGGTTTACCGAAATTTTTGGAACATGAAGCACATCTTCAAAGCTTCCGAGTAAAAGTTCCACTCTACCTTTTCTGGTGACCTCAATAGGTGAGTCATCTCCAATGAGGATGGGAGGTCCTTTGCATGCATCCAAAGAGGAATAGACTTCCTTTGCAGTAGCCATATGATGTGATGCACCAAAATCTATATTCCATGCATCAGGGGAAGAATTAATTGCAACTAAAGCATGAAAATTGTTACCTTTCCTGTGTGGCGGATCCTCATTTTTTTGAAATGGCACCCTAAGGGATGTGGTCCCCAAGGTTGTGCTTCTGAAGAATTTCTGCAATTTGGTCAATTTGTTTCTTCATGCAAGAGGATTCTGGATGGAATCCTGTTTGATAGTAGGTGCATCTGTTTCCTTTCTTCCCTTTCTCATTTCTCGAGCCGAAGGAGTCATTGAAGGTCTTGGTGTACCCTTCCTTCTTTGGATGGGAATGCACTTTTCCCTTGTCTTTTTGCTGCTGATTTTTTTGATTTGAATAAGATCTATGATTTTTATTGTGGCTTCTATCATGCATAGCAAGCGCATGTGCTTTTGGAGGTTTGATTTTCCCCATGCCAATGAGTTTATCTTGCTCAAAAGTAAGGGACTCCATGAACTCTTTGAGAGAAGGCATAGTGTATGATTTACCTGTTGTGAGCATTACTGAATGAAATGTAGACACAAAGACAGAGTATTCTGATCCGAACTTTGACATAACAGAGAGAACTTGGCGACTCTCCTCCTTGGATTTGTCAATTCCACAACCCTTGAGTTGCAGCAATAGATCATTATATTTGGTGAAGAAGTCTTGAATTCTGTCATAGTTCTGTGGATCCAATGACGACAACTCCACTTTGAGCAGATGTCCTTTCATCTCATCTTGTTTCCCATAGAGTTCTTCAACCTTTTTCCAAATCTCATTAGGAGTATTGCAGGCAGATAGATGAAACTACAACTCTGGAGAGATGCACATGCATATGGATCCGTGGGCCTCATCCATACAGTTGAGGTACTTGGATTTCTCTATGGCTGAAGTGGGTTCTACTTCTGTAACCATGGTAATCCTGTACAACCCTTTTTGATGAAGGTATCGAGCCATTTGGTCCTTCCATGTTGTACGGTGTTAGGATCGATGCTTTGGGAAACTCCATTTTTCTGTCGATCTTTGATCTCCACGCTGTAATACCCACAAAATAAAGTATTGGTGCACCTTTTATCTAACAACCTATGGGCTCTAATACCATGTAAATGTGTTAGAAAACCTGCACAGATGAATCTAGCTAGTAAAGGTTGAACACACAGCTTTGCAGAGCAAAAACACTAAAAGAAAATCGAAAGAACAAAAGAATGATTCATTATAAAATAGGTTACAATGTTCATGATATAGCATTGCTGGGTTAAGATCCCAAGGTAATGCACCATAGTGGTGATCAATGAGAAGACTTAAAACCTACAACAAGTTCCGGAGAGAACTAGCCAGTTGCGGAGTGAAAGAAGGAGAAAATCAGGGAGTAAATCATACAGAAGAACTAACCAGTTGCGGAGTTAAAGAAGGAGCAAATCAGGGTGTAAATCATGCATAAGAACTAACTAGTTGCGGAGTTAAAGAAGGAGCAAATCAGGGAGTAAGTCATGCAAAAGGAATCTTGCATGTAGTCCCATGCTCTAACTAAGAGTCCGCATGTAGGTGTGTAGTACTTCCAACACCTGTAATTTTGCAATTGATCAGTTTTGTTGTCAACTTTGATTCTTTTATCCTTTTTGAAACCTTATATCTTAGTTTTTGGATTTCGACAAAGAGGGGTTGCCAAAGCAATCCACGCTATTAGATTACCATGCCCTATACACATCATAACTTTGCAATTGATCAGTTTTATTGTCAACTTTGATTTTTTGACCCTTTTTGAAACCTTATATCTTAGTTTTTGGATTTTGGCAAAGAGGGGTTGCCAAAGCAATCCACAGTAATTTAGTTCACCGAGCAACTCAACAATAATTGTATTTATTACTATCACACTTATTCGGAGAATTATTTCTCTTGATCCAATCTCTTTACTCTCCTTTTCAAACCCTACTCTACTTAGACAAAGGAAGTCCTCAATAAGTGATAGCAACTTCTCTTTGGCCATTCAATAAGTGATAGCAACTTCTCTTTGGCCATTCACAAATCTGTTACTCAAGGTCTCAAATTTTTTATCACACCCTCATATCTCCTTCTTTGTGCCTACTCTCCATTTTGTAAAAAAACTTAAACTTGATTTGATAACAAGTTAAACTTACCCATATAAATATGAATGAAAAATTAGAACCTTATAGAGCATTGCTCTAACTTTCACCAACTTTCTAAAAATATTAGTACTAATAACTTCGAGAGATATTTAAGACTAAGAAATATTAAAAATATCTTTCCAAAAAATATATAGTATTAACAACTAACTATCCAAACGAATTCAATTAACAAGACAAATTATAACAAAGTGTAAAATCAAATACATTGTTTCATTAAATTTGTTAATTTTAATTTTAAAATTTGCAATTGTAAAAATTTTGATTATAGTGAACATAAAAACCACAAACGAGAAACAAGAAACCGGAGAGCATAATCAAATCAATCTCAATCATGGAAAGCGAACCAACATAAACAGAGTCCTCCTCATTTGAGATGCTGTTTAAAATTCTTTAAACATATAGATTTCAACTTTTTAAATTAATTTCGTGAGTCCAATCCACGTTGTACCGATAAAGGCCTTTTGACCGGCGAATCAAGCTCGGTTTCCCGTGGGCCGTTGTAATCAGATGTTGGGGACTTCCAACCTTTTGGTCAAGGCGGCGGCGGCTGCTACCACGTTGAAGCCAATGAAACGAAAACTTCCATTCAATTCAATTCGAATTCAAAGGACACACAACAACCGTGATTAACAGCACATTTCCCACGTTCTCACCAACAACCATGTTTGAAACTACTTTCGCCATGTTTGAAACTACTTGCCGGAGTATCAAACACTAAACCCATCTATTAAATCCCAAGTCGTCACCATCTTCCTAGAGTTGTTAGTTATCGAGATGATGCACTTCATTTTCTACTTGGACAGCCAGTGCCTGCGAGAAATAATGACAAGAATAGTTATAACTTTAGGCTGGACTTATATTGCGCTGTGGTCGTTGGCTCAGCACGGACCGTAAATTTCTTTCCCCCTATTCTCATGAGCTTTTTCTTTTTTTGTCATGAATATCGTTTGAATTTGACCATTAAGTTTATTACGTTTTATATATAATTTATGGTGTTCATTTTCAGAGATTTAGAATGCAAGGACGGATGGTTTAACCCAGAAGCGGAAACTGGATCCTGGAGGGCCGAAAGTGTAGGTCAAACCCTTTTCAATTTATACAAGCTTTGTCGATTTGCTGTGGATACTGGGTAAGTTATTCCATACTCAGAATACCCATCTATAGTACAGATTTAAAAAGTTGCAATCTATTAGAATAGATCAATGTTAAATTCGGATTTTTTTAAAGAATATACAGGGATACAAAGCAGAGGCATCCTCTTATAGTATATATTACATGCTTGCTTATTTCTTCTATTACGGACTGTGGACAACTTTGTCTCTGTCCGTGCAGTAACGTTTCAAAATGTCTATTCACTTGCCCATCATTAACGGCGTTATGTGTCCAGAGATTTTGATTAACCAAACAAAATTGAGTTGTGGAATGGCAAAACCTGTACTTTGTGGACCTGTATCCATGGAGCACTATCCAGGTTTTCTTGAGTAACCCACAATTTGTGACACCAATCTTTACGGAAACAAATTATAATTGAATATTTTCTTTATTTTCATTTATTTTCATAGAGACGCCTTTAGTATTTTTTGTTAGAATTTTTTCTGCTAAAATTCCAAAAACAAAATCACAGAACAAAACGGAAACAAATTATAATTGAATATTTTCTTTATTTTCATTTATTTTCATAGAAATGCCTTTAGTATTTTTTGTTAGAATTTTTTCTGCTAAAATTCCAAAAACAAAATCACATAACAAAACAGAAAACGACACTTTGTTTTAAACACAGAATCTTTAACACAGCGGAAAGCTAAAGATTTATTTGCAATGGACAGAGTTTTCACACACACCAAAAAAAAAGCTTGTATTCATTAAATAAAAGAAACTAGTGTTACAAGAGGATGGGTCTTCATCTATAGGGATTACATAGGAACGCTTCAGTTCCACAACAAAAGGAATTTTCTTTGCTGTGCATTTTCTTTCTCATCGATCTACTATGCATCGTTTTCTGAATATATATAAATATCTTCAGTTTACAAAATATCTCTACTAACTTATGCGAGAAGGTGTCTTAGTTAATCACCAACCACATTTACTATCAAATATAATTTGCTGACCTTAATGAGCAAAATCTGATCTTCTCAGACATTCTGTTGTACTTCTTGAGTCGGTCGTGTGGGAACCCATAACTGATAAATGCTACGGTCGGCTCGAGGCTGGTTCTTTCCTTCTCAGCCATGCTTCTTCTTTAATGCTGTTGGTGAGCAGTTATGGCACAAAGCCTTCTTTCTTCCTTGGGAACACAAAACAGGTTAAGTGCGTAAATGCAGTATGGCGGTGACGTGCATTTGATAGGAACAAATATGGGTCGTCGAATCAGCAGATGAGCGGCAGGATCGCATCGCAGGACATTATCGGGAGGATGAGACAAGGTGAGAAGTAGCGATATGCGATGTGCGATGATATCCTATCGCAGTATCGCAATTGGCGGATACAAAATGGAGGGTTTAACGCACAATGGTCGAAAGTTGCGATTTGCGATGTGCAATCGCATTGCGTCGCGTCGTAGTGCAAAGGACAACCGAAAGGATTAATGCGATTTGCGATGAAACATGATTTGCGATTTCTGTTCAACTGTTGTTGCAGTTGGAATTAATTTCCAACACTCCCCCTTAATTTCAACTGCTGGGTTTTTCTGCATACTCAGGCATTTCCTGAAATGATCAAAACTTTTCTTTCCTAATGGTTTTGTCAAGATGTCAGCTAACTGATCCTCTGTTCTGCAATACCGCAAAACAATCTCACCATTGTTAACCAATTCACGTATGAAGTGAAATTTGGTGTCTATGTGCTTTGTCCTTTTATGAAAAACAATGTTTTTAGACAATGCTATTGCCGAGCTATTGTCACAGTAAATGGTTGTGCCATTTTCTTGTTCATGACACAAATCTCTGAGAACTCTTCTCAGCCACACTGATTGGCATGCTGCTGTTGTTGCTGCCACATACTCTGCATCTGCTGTTGACAAAGAGACAACTAGTTGCTTCTTGGAAGCCGATGAGATGGCTCATGATCCCATATGAAACATATATCCGGATGTGCTTTTCCTATCATCAACACTTCCAACCCAATGACTGTCACTGTAACCTGTCAACATGAAACTTTTAGAAGAGGAGTATAAAATGCCAAACCCCTTCGTTCCATTCACATACCTTAGAATCCTCGCCTGCCAATGAGTCTCTTTCGGTCTTTCCATAAATCTCGAGATTAAACTCACAGCGTGCATAATGTCTGGCCTAGTTGCAGTCAAGTACATAAGGCTCCCAACTATGCTCTTGTTCAATTTTGGATCAAAATCATTGTTGTTGTGCATGGTACTTTATATATTATAGGTTGTTTTATTTTATTTAAATAGTAATTTTACCTAATTTAACTTAATTCTTATTTATTAAAAATAGTTAGGATTATGTGTTCATATATATTTTATTTATTGAGTTAATAGTTTAATTACTACGCAATATGACGTTATATTGTATAGACTTGTATATTTATATTTTTGTTATCAATTCATAATGGTTACTTTTTATTACCTCTGTGCATTATTTTATTATACATTACTTATTTGAATATAAGTATTATTAAGGTTTTAAGCTAATTCTTTAGGGTTTTTTATTCACCTAATTCCTTAAATATAATATTAAATATTAAAGTAATGTAAGTATATTGATTATATTATGTATACTAGTATATATGGTTAGTATGAAATAGATCTTATGTAGTATACATATATTATTATTAGTGATTTTAATATATAGTGTGTTCTTATTATTGATTTTTTACTATACATTATGTTGTATTATTATACATTAGTATATATTAATATTCTATTATATACGAACTCCTTTCTCTTTTGACTTTTCTCCTTTGATTATGGTTATATTTATATACTTAGATTTTTTAATAAAATTATTTTTAAGCAATCCTTAAATAAATAGGGGTTGATTTTTGTTTTATAATACTTTATATATTATATATTGTTTTATTTTATTTAAATAATAATTTTACCTAATTTACCTTAATTCTTTTTATTAGGATTATGTGTTCATATTTACTAAGTTAATAGTTTAATTACTATGCAATGTGAGGATATATTTGTATATTTATATATATATCTTTATTATTTACTTTTTGTTACCCATATGCATTACTTTTATATATTATATATTTTCATTATTCATTTCTTATTGGTATATAAGTATTATTAAGGTTTTAGGTTAATTCTTTAGGGTATTTATTCGCCTCTTTCCTTAATTATAATAATAAATATTAAGGAGTTATAGCTATATTGATTATATTATGTATATTAGTATATATTGTTAGTGTGTTCGTATTATTTATTTTTTACTATACATTATGTTGTAGTATTATACATTAGTATATATGAATATTCTATTATTATGATATGCGAACTCTCTTCTCCGCTTTTGACTTTTCTCCATTGATTGTTGTTATATTTATATAATTAAATATTGTAACAAAATTATTTTTAAACTAACCTTAAGTAAATAGGGGATTTTTTACCTAATTTATCTTTGGTCCATAAGGATAGTAATTAATATTATGGTTAAAGGGTTTTATATATAATTATTTTTATGAACTTAAATAAATAAACTATTAATCTATTTTATTTTTTATCTAATTTAACTGATTTCTACTAATAAAATAATAAATATTGGGAATAATAATATTAATTAGAATATTATTAAGGTAGTAAGGTCCTTGGGTCAAAATTAGACGTTAATTGGTTTTAGCTGTTGGAATCTCTGATCGAACTATTTAAAGTTCTGGATTAGATCTGTCTCCTCAACTTGTCCTGACTCTTGACGATGAACCACACTAGTTGGTTTGAAACGCGTCGGCAAATGTCTTACTTAATGTGATTTACGCCGAAATCTTCTTATAGATATTAAGGCTAGCAAACAAGTCTCTGATCACTTTTTCTGAAACTGTTGGCCACAGAGGCCTTGATCTTGCAAATTCTTTGCCAAAAGCTGCAGCATATTGCTATACTGGGGTTCTGTGCCATGGGCATAGTTACCAGGTTCTGTTGGACCCTGAACCTTTCAGACTGGCTGAACTGAATCTCTGAATCTTTTAGGCTGGCTGAACTGATCTGGATTTTGGACCAAACCTACAAACCTTCCCTAAAAAAGTGAGAGGAAAAAAAGCTAAATAATATAAGTTAGTAAGGAAAAAATAGCTACTTTAGAGCGCTTCAACCCCCCCATGTTATATTTGTACATTTCACGAGCAAAGCACAGGGCTATTTTCATTATTGTACTCTTTCAATTTTGTTCTCTCCGAGGAGCCACTTCTCCAGTGCGGATGATGGAGGCGTTACTATCATAGCATATCTTTGTGTATCCTTGTATATAATTCTGTTATAATTGGATTCTCTGAATAACACATCTAATTTTAAGTATAAGTTCATACATTCCATATTTCTGAGTCTTTCCAATTCTTTTTGAATTCCTGAAATTTTCTGAAGGAGCCCCCTTCCCAGCCTTTGAAGCTAACAAACTCTTTGGTCATGGGACATCTCCTGAGTCCTTGGTAGTTTCTCTGCTGGAATGATATTTGTTGGGTGTTTCATTGCCATAATACTATATTTAATCAGGCAAGAAAATATGAAGACTATAATTGGTTACATCTGCCACCTGCACTCATGAAAATAAACCCTTTTGACAATAAAAGAAACATAACAAATTGGAAATACCTTATAGACAATTTTGCAAATGTAATATCTCCCCAAGGGTCCTGAGAGGTGATAGGCAAGTTCACAGTATAGATTCCTTAAAATCACAATTACATAAGGGGAAGATCTTTCTGTATGTGTTTTGATTCTTGATACCCATTTTGGGAAAATTCTAAAGCAGAATTTGATATATATGCCCTGAATATGTCAAAAATGTTAAAGCAAAGACTTTTAGCTTTTTTCTTGAGACAAAGAAACTCCCTTGCTGTTACTCAAATGAGGATGATTCTACTACCTTGGCTGAGTCATTCCTGATACGTTGGTTGAGAAATTCTCATCTTTAAGATTGGCTAGGGCTATGTGGATTGAAAATTTATTGTTTTTAACATTGGCTGGGGCTATGTTGGCTGAGCAATTCTTTTCTGCTACATCAGCTGGGTTTCTGCCTATGTTGGTTATGACACCCTTGCAATATTTGCTAGCACATGCAGCTTATTTTTGTTTGCATATTTGCATATGCACGTGATCTTGATTCCCAATTGTACTTTTGTCGCAGTTGACAGTGCATTTGCTGGCAGTGTCCTGCGATTCAACTGAAGCGACACATGTTTCTTTATCGTTGTCTATCTTAGACATGAATACTGGATGGATGATCTCAGTCCCTTGGAGAAGTTTTTCTCTGCTACATCAGCTGTGTTTCTGCTACATTAGTTGGGGCTATGCTATGTTGGCTATGACCCTGTTGCTATATTTGCTAGGACACAGAGCTTCTTCTTTTTTGCGTATATGTGCATGCATGTGATCCTTATTTCCAACTGTTCTTTTGTTTCGATTGACAGTGCATTTGCTGGCAATGCTTTGCAACTCAACTGAAGTAGCACATGATTTTCTATCTTTGTCTATCTTAGACATGATTACTGGATGAATATCTTAGCCCCTTTGACCTATTTTTTTGGTCTTTTTGTTGGACATTAATAAAATTATTGTATCTTATCTATCTACGATGTTGTCTGAGTTAATACTATGTTGTCTGAGTTATTCCGTTATGTTGGCAAGGACACCCTTGCCATGTCTGCTGGGAAATTAGGTTTCTATTTATGTATGTATGCATGCAAATCAAAGTTTTTCTGTGTCTCACTTGACAATGCATTGTTGGCAGTGCCTCTGCATTTTTAGAGCATTGAAGCTGCTACAGCCTACAGCCTGTAGTGGTGAATCTCTGCATCTTGAGCAAGTGTTGCACACATCCCGATTTGCGATAATGCAATTTTTTGGCCTAGCCAATGTTTGTTGATTTTTACTGATATTTTTGTGGTATCTTAATTTTGTCAATGTTTGCCAATTTTTACTGATATTTTCCTGATTTTTACGATATTTTGGTCTTCCGGAACCTTGCTGATTTTACCTTGATTTTGATGTTTGCAACATTGAGCTTGAGCACCAAGATAGATTCAGTCTGGAATAGTATATTGAGTGTTGACATGGCTTTCAGCCTAGAAGAATATCTTCTGAGCATGAAAACTTAAGACAGCTTCAACCTGGAACAATGGCCCTCCTATGAATATTTTTTTGATGTGGTTGCATCCTTCCTTGGATGCATACTATTATATATATATATATATCTTTATTGACCTGGATTGGGTGAGCTTTTGTGCCCTTCTGTCAGACAGCTTCATATGGGGCCAAGTAGAAAGTTGCTACAGGCCTTTTGTTTTCTTCGTAATATTTAAAATGTTTTTCGATACATGTAAAGAGGGAGATGGCCTTACACAAGGTACGCTGAACAAATGAATTTGTGAATGCTAAATTTGGGGGCAACGTTGGTATTGAGGAGCAGACCCTTCGGTGTACAATTGAGGCTCTAATATCAGAATTTAATACATGGCAAGGTCAGAAGTCAAGATAAAACAACTTTAGGACAATCGTTTTAAAATCTCACTGAGAGAACCAGAGAAGATTAAGGAAAAGACTTATAGTGAGATCTTTCATTGTTTATAGACAAGATGTGAAGCTGTAATTATGGACTGGCCTCTTACAGAACATTATAATCAATCAGTAAAGGACAGGTCTAATCATAAAAAGAAAATGTTTATGTGGACTAATGTTTAACATTATTGGTTGATATGACATCTAACTTTTAGTTCTATCCTACAACTAGCATACTGTAAATGACATATAACATAAATGCACAAATGACGAGAAAAAGTGACATAAGAGAGTCTGATGCAATGTAATTTAGGAAGTGTGAAATCTAACTGTTGTAAGTTTTTACCTTTTTGCTGGAATCCCATGATACAATTTTTGGTGAGATTGTCATTTTTCAGTTTTTAAATTATATTTTTGATTCAGCACCCTGAAAAACCCCTGGGGCATTCGGATTGTTCAGATTACATAGCTTAAACCTGCAATTCCAACAAATATCTTCCAGATTTTGCACAAAATTGACCAGAAAATATGCCTATAAAAAGGTAAAAACATAGAACAGTTAGACTTTGCTTTTATGAAGTGGCTAAGAGTTTTACAAGTCTGGAAGTGATTAGATCATAGGATCCATATATTTGGGGATTCTACTTGTCTTTTGTGCACTGTGGTCATGGCAAAGTTTATAAATTCTGTTAGAACCAATGCCATTTCTGGGCCTAAGCCATGTTAAATTCATGACAACGCAGATATGTCTATGATTTCCCTGGGACTCATTATTCTGGGGAAGATGGATTCAGAATAAATCCAACATAAATGTCACATTTTTGGGTACTCCAGAATATAAAAAAAATGATGAAAAAAGCTCATTAAATATACCTTCTGTGGAATTCTAGAACCTGAAACTCTGTTTCAAATAATTGAACCTCATCGATATTTTTAAATGCTGTCAAACTTTATAAATTCTGTTAGAACCAATTCCGTTTCTAGGCCCGAGCCATGAAAATTCATGAAAATGCAGAGATGTCTAATGATCCCTGGGACTCATTCTTCTTGGGGAGATGGATTCAGATTGAATCCAATATAAATCTCACATTTTTGGACACTCCAGAATATAAAGAAAAAATAATGAAAAAAGTTCATTAAATCTACCTTCTGTGGAATTCTATAACCTGAAACTTTGTTTCCAAGAGTTAAGCCCCCTTTGATATTATTAAATGCTGTCTAATTTTTGGATTTTGTAATCATATCTTGTTTCAGTATGATTGCATCATCCATGTTTTTTAGCATATACATTGTGAAAAAACCTAATTTTAATGTTGCTTGACTCCTTAAATATAAAGACTGTTGCTTCTATGTTCGATTTGTCTCCACATCTGCTCCCACAGCCATACGTCTGATCTATTTGGATTATAATAAAAAAGGGAACGATTTGGAGTGCTATGAACTTTATATCCTTATTATCAGGAGTCAATAAGGAGTTCAGTCAAGTAGTTACACTTGAGATCTCATTTATATTTCATATGGTAGAGATCAAGTTAGTGGGACATGGCTTTCATTGAACACTTCACACTTGGGAAAATTTCAAAATACATCTACTTTAGCTACTCTGTTACTCAGTTACAATGTTGATGACGTCTTGTAATTCAATAATGCACAGTTTCCACGGGCTTCTCATAGGTTACATTTGGAGGATCATCTTTTGTCTGTTGTTTTCTTATCAAATTCGTACATTTGATGGCTCTTATACTTTTTCTGCATTCATAATAGCTGTGGAGATATTCTGGCTGAATCTGACTTGTCTGTTTTTGTCTTATCAATTTCATACATTTGATGGCTCTTATACTTTGTCTGCATTCATAATAGCTGTGGAGATATTCTGGCTGAATTTGACTTGTCTGTTTTTGTCTTTATCAATTTCATACATTTGATGGCTCTTATACTTTTCTGCATTCATAATAGCAGTGGAGATATTCTGGTTGAATTTGACTTGTAGCAGTATCTAGTGAAAGATGAAATAGAAAAGAAATATCAATTAGACTAGTCAAGACAATCAAATGTAAGAAGTACCAAATATTTGAAGACTTGAAGTATGACTGAAGTTTTGCAGTATATTCCACTGTCCCCTTTATTTTCAAGGTTTGGAAATATTTAAGCTATATGTTTTACAGATCAATTTGCTCTTTTAAATACAAACTGGACTTTTTTATTCAGGGAAATGAGCAAGGACAAAAATTCTTGGAACATTTATAAAGTGTAATGTAACATGGGATTTTGTAGTTCCTAGAAAATGCGTAGGCCATTTCAACTATCATTGAATTTGAGACAGCCTGATTTACTAACTGAAGTGTTGAACATGAGACGATGCCCCGATAGACCCTTCTCTACCATGAGCGATATAGCTGTTTCTTAGGTATATTTTGTGTTGAGCAGGACAAGGGTTACACTTGATCTCAAGTGGTTTGTCTCGCCATTCTGAAGTTGTGTTGGACAAGGAGGTCATGGAGTCAATACACCTGGGTCCCTTGGGGTTAGGCATACATGTTTGCGCCTGCATTTACCCAGTATAACATTCAGAGATTGAGGAAGTGCCAGGAGGGTTTCCCTGAGGAATATATATATATATGAGAAAATTTTTGCAAATTTTTATAAACATATCTATGGTTGTGTTATCTATGTTTTCTGTTCCTTTTTCTTTCTGTTTTATACTTGACAGTGAGTACCACATCACTCATGAAAGGTGTTGACGACTATGTGTCAACTACCCTATAGCAATACACATTTTTGAAAAAGAATTCCATCATGTTTGAGCAGTCAAATATCCAGGATTCATCATCATCATTCGTCAATTCATCAGGATTGTAAACCCAAATTCTGCAAGTTTATTGTAACAGACTAGTATGACTGTTTAATTATGTAACAACGCTTAAGTAAGCCTCAGATTTTGGTGATGAATTTCATCCTAGGAGGTTTTTTGTCTTACCGAGTTTTGTGTGTTTCTAAATACGGATACTCAGCAGAGTTTTTCCCTCCAGCTTAAACCCCAAAATTAGGATGGAATTTATCAACAAGGTCTTAGGTGAATCTTAGTGTTATATAGAGTCTTTTGTAAAATTGTGTTTGAGAATAATTTAAGCTTAGGTTGCACGAAACGAGGAAACAGGTACGATTTTCCAAAACGGGAAGCGATACGAAACGTGACCTCCCCAAATTTTGGAAACGGGGAAACGCGAATATATATCTATATATATATATGTGCAATCATAAAGTATTAATGATATATTATAATTTATTACACTTAAACATTAAGATTTAATTTATATCACATTTACTCATGAATGATCACATAATGAAAATAAAAATATCGGAATATCCAAAAGCAACCTTTATTATATATTAAAATCTCAAAATCAGCCTTTATTTATATTAATATATGAGGTTGGAAGTACAACAAAGACTATAAGGCCGCAAGAGAGAAATCCAAATCAGGATTTTCTGCGTCCACATCCCATTCTTTAGAAGGACAACTGTTGTATTGGGAGTCTCCTCCTACATAGTCGAACGACCTTAGTGCTCTTGACTAAATACAAGTTTCATACCCTAGTACCCTACATGATCTTGATTATTGGGAGTTTCCCCTGCATAGAGGGCTTGGTTCTCTTGATTAAATACAAGTTCCATACCCTAGTACATGATAAAATCCAATGGAAACATTGCAATCCCTCCAATCCTAAAATCCTGAAAAACAAATAAGTCTGCTGGATTTTGAGTGAGATCTAAAATTCTACTTTCTCCATATGAAATCCAATGAGGGCGAAACCACTCTCAAACATCGTGAGTCATTTCATGGTAATGTTAAAAATTTAAGTAAAAGGATGAAAATGAAAAATAAAGGAGAATATCACTTTTACTTTAAGAATTTAACATTACCATGAACTGCAGTACAGCCTGAAACGCGTTTCAGGGCCGTACCAAACGCGTTTCAGCGTTTCGTCCCCGTTTTCGTATGGAAACACCCCCTTGCCCTATGTTTCCTGCAACATAGGTTTAGAAGAAAAGAACATGATTATAAACACATTGACTTTCTAGCTTGCTAAAAGAGATAAACACAATGAAGAGTTAGAATGTGAAATTGTGGGACTCAGAAAAGAAATTGAGAAAACAAAAGCTCTTAATCTTAGATTTGCTAAAGGATCTGAAACCTTAAATGAGATTATCAAAGTGCAGCGTTCTCCTCTAATCAAGACAGGTCTCAGATATTCTGAAGAAACATCTCAAGCACAGAAGCCATCCACCTCTAAAAGCTATCTTGATGCAGCACGGAGAAGTGAACAGGTTGACAATCGACAGCAAAAGCATAATACAGACTACCAGATAAATGAGGGACCATTTGCTCCAAGAATGAACAAAGATTACCAAGTAAGTCGGGGGCAATCTACTTCCAGGATGAACAGAAGCTTCAATCAGGTAAATCATTCTCAATTTGGCTCAAGAATGGAAGTCAATAGAAATTACAATCAATTGGGTAGTAGGTTTGATAATCGCAGGCCAATGTTTCTCTTGTCATAACTTTGGTCATAAAGCTGCTCAATGTGTTGCCTACAAGACCATCATCACTAGGGAAGCTCAAAAACAAAAAAGTATGACTGGGATCATGAAAAGGACCTACAATAACTTCTCTGCTCTTGAACATGAAATAGAATGTTCTATTTGTAACAATTTCGGGCATGAAGATTCTGAATGCAAGAGCAGGTTTCGACAAAAGGAGCCAACTTCATTGAATCCCAAAATATGGAAAAAGAAAGAATCGCAATCGGACAAATGTGGGATAGCCTTATATGCTGAAGGACAGGAAAATCAATGGTACATTGATAGTGGATGCTCAAAACATATGACAGGTGATAAAGAAAAACTTCAGTCATATACTGCCTTAGAAAGGGAAAAGAAGGTATCATTTGGAAATGACACCCCTGCATTCATAAAAGGTAAAGGCTCTGCTCAATTGAAAAAGAAGGTCAAAGCTAGTAATGTTATGTATGTTGATGGCTTAAAACATAATTTATTGAGTGTTAATCAAATGTGCGATCAAGGAACTGAGGTAATATTTAGATCAAATGAATGTATTGTTTGTGAGCTTGACACAGGAAAAACAGTGATCAAAGGCACAAGAACTCCGAATAGTCTATATATATTCAAAGAAGTAGAACAACAATGCTATCTGAGCAAGAATGATCAACACTGGCTATGGCATAGAAGATTGGGGCATCTTAGCTTCTCCCAGATAAGGAAAGCATGCAAATATCAGGCGGTTCGTGGTCTTCCTGACATCAGAATTCCAGACAATACAATATGTAAATCTTGTCAATTTGGTAAGCAAACAGAACTAATTTTCCTGAGAAAGAAGGATCAGCTAGCAGACCTCTTGAACTTGTTCACACAGGTCACCTCGAGGGGAAGGGTACTTCATATTGTTCATTGATGACTTTTCAAGGATGTGATGGATAGGACTCATGAAGTATAAAGATGAAGCCTTCGAAAAGTTCAAGTCATTCAAAGCTTTGGTTGAGAATGAATCAGATCGTAGAATCAAATGTCTCAGATCTGATTGAGGAGGGGAATTTACCTCAGATGAGTTCTTCGATTTTTGTGAAGAACATGGAATAAGAAGGGAATTCTCAGCTGCAAGGACTCCTCAGCAAAATGGAGTAGTGGAAAGGATGAATAGAACAGTTCAACAAATGGCTCGTGCTATGCTTGATATATCTGGAACTTCTGCAACCTTCTGGGGTGAAGCCGCATTTGCCGCTGTTACTATTCTCAACAAGACAAACATCCGGGTAAACAGCACTCAGACTCCTCATGAACTCTGGTATGGTAAGACTCCCACGGTAAAATACTTCAAAATATTCGGAAGCAAATGCTACATTAAAAGGATAGATGAAAATTTTGGCAAGTTTGAACCTAGAGCAGATGAAGGCATTTTACTTGGCTACTCTCCTCACAGCAAAGCTTACAAATGTTACAATAAAAGACTTGGCAAAATTGTTGAAAGCATTGATGTAGTGGTTGATGAAGAAGGAAACACTCCTAGACAGGTAAAATCTGAAGATCTCGAAGATGGCGAAGATTATCCGTCAACATCAAATTAGATTCATGACGAAGAAGAAACCCATGAGGCACCAGAAGAACAGATAAGGAGAGAAGAAAAGACTCCATCCAGATATGTTTAGAAGAATCACCCAAAATCTCAAATTTTGGGGTAGGAGGAGGCAGGTGTACAAACAAGAAGAACTATTGCAGAAGCTTCAAGCTATCTAGCATTGCTCTCCTCCACTGAACCGCAAAATGTAAGAGAGGCTTGCAAAGATGAACGCTGGGTCAAGGCCATGGACGAAGAACTCGAGCAGATTGAAAAGAATAACACTTGGGAGTTGGTTCCTAGACCAACAGATAAAAATGTCATAGGAACAAAATGGATTTTCAAAAATAAACTAAATGAAAATGGAGAAGTGATCAGAAACAAGGCAAGACTTGTTTGTAAAGGGTATGCACAACAAGAAGGCATAGACTTTGAAGAAAGTTTTGCACCAATTGCCAGACTTGAGGCTATAAGGATGTTCCTTGCTCTCTCTAGCTTTCAGAAGTTCAAAGTATTTCAGATGGACGTAAAATTTGCCTTTCTAAATGGGGACCTAGAAGAAGAAGTATATATTGAGCAACCAGATGGATTCATTCTTGGAAATGATCCAAATCTTCTATGTA